>CAJNOQ010002864.1:0-22324 GCA_905250885.1 Didymodactylos carnosus | reverse complement strand
AGTAATCCTTCCCAAGTGGTGAATACACCTTACCACAACATTCTTTAATTATAATAAACAAAATAGGTTAATAAAATGGCATTAAGCCCTACGGGAAGGTTCCCATAAGCTATGAGAGTCTCATTACGACTCGTTCAAATATTACGTAGTCATAACATAACGATGTTCCCTATATATATACTGCATCGTTATATAATATCATTCCTATTTCCTAAACGCGTACAAAAACGTGTGTAAAAAATAGCCGGCCGTTACACAGAAAAATCATTGATTCTCGGCTATTGAATGATCAACCAAACGATAGCCGTCTATTATGTAGAAAAATCATTGATTCTCGGCTATTGAATGATCAACCAAACGATAGCCGTCTATTATGTAGAAAAATCACTGATTCTCAGCTATTGTCTGTACATGTTTAGGTCTTACAATTTATTGTAGAGTTACTCGCTACTTGAGCAGCCACGAGCGCTTTCGACCTTGCTCAACGGTCTCATCAGGTGGCAAGTAGGCCATCCACATACATTCGAAATGATATTCTTCGAATCTGGACTAGATTGCAGATGCGTCACACCGTTTAGGTCTCGAGTTTGAGTCGCAGTTCGTCGAGAACTGGTGTTATTAGATCGCCAGGTCAGTCGGTTTGCAGAAACAATATACACTTGCCACAACAGCCACAAACAGCCACAGACAGCTGCACAGACAGCACACATACAACTACAGACAGCCACAAACAGCCACAGACAGCTGCACAGACAGCACACATACAACTACAGACAGCCACAGACAGCTACACAGACATCCATGGACATCCATGGACATTCATGGACATTTCCATAAAAACTTGATTTCTTATAATCTCAAGAATGAGTTCCTAGCAGTAAAACTGTTTTTCCGTTGAAAATACCTGAGAGAGGATATAGTAGCAAAATGTTTTGTTGGAAAATTTTTCTGTAGTTCCACATCTGACCAAGTTTGTTGCTAAAAACGTTTTTTTTAGTGTAAGAAAAACAAGTTAAATCTAAAGAAAACCAGAATTTTTGGAATTAATTGCAGAGGTCTAGGAAAAGAGGTAAATAAAGACGTTATTCGTGTATATACATACACTGCAGGTAGACGAGTATTGCGGAAACTACGAGACCCTTCTTTGCCGAAGATCGGTACGCTGACAACTATTATCCATTTCAAAATAGAATGCAGTTGATTGTTTTTTGAACAATACTTGATCGAAAAGAGGGAGAGACCTGCATTTTCGGCATTTTGAAGTAACGAATCGGGGCGTCTTTTTCAAAATCAATGACATTTATACCCGAAACATTAATTATTCAAATCTTTTTCAAAATCACTATACCTTTCGGCATTTTTGGTATTATACTTTATAGAGAACAAGAGCGTTATAGAAAGAGATCTTGATCATGACTGTCATATGCTCAAAAAGCAGAATGTGAGCAGACGCATCGAACAAATGTTTCAGATTAAGTGTATGTTGAGAATTAATATGAGTAAGACTGTAAAAGTTCTCGTTAGTTCTTCGGCCGTTATCGATAACGGTAACTAGAAAAACAGTTGCCGTTAAAGTACCGATAACGGTCTTTTCAGTTAGTGTTAAAACAACAGTAACTATCAGTTAGTTAACTTTGTGGTAACTATTTTTTAAGTATGACAAATATCCATTCATAAATGACATAGTTTTGTAGTCTAGTTTCGTTGATGAAAACAAAAAGGATTTCTCAAGCTGGCCGTAGATGCTGAGACCTTAAAAACCGCAGTTACAAAACATTGAAGTTATATAATTTGCAGAGTGTTTCACTGTGTGTAGGCACGACAGGAATGCGTGGCAGTTGTTTTTGTATTATGAAAGTTATCGGATCAAAACTCAAACATCACCAAGAGATTCAGTGTAGTCGAACCTATATTTCCATATATTGGTGACACTCAAAACCCTAAAACTTTCGGAATCTGAGTAGTCCTACATGGTCTTAGCAAAACGCCTGCGGTTCGCGAACGATGACGGCTAAAGAAATCGGACCTGCTAACTTTTGTAGAGAAATGTCACTCTATATCCGTGCATATTTTAAACAAAAACCCTAATCAGAATTTTTTCCGGAGAAATCCGTAGGATTTCGTTCGGAATGGTACACTACCTGTAACTGAACGCTGAAACTTTTGTTTTTTATCGGGTTGTTACTCCAAGTGTTTATGCTGAAACACGCAGGCCTCTCTCTCTTTTCGGTCAAGCGTTGCTCAAAAAACAACCGACTGCATTGTAACTTCAAATGGATAGTAGGTTACGTCTAAATGAGCCAGTTAGATAGGAAGATAAGTCCGTTTTAAGTGTGCTTTTTCGTTAATCTGGTGACACAGTATATCGGTTTATTTCCTGTACCATATCAGTTTAGGCTTTTGTTTGATTCTGTGAAGTATCCTTCTCACATGTCCCTTTGATTTTTATCAGGCTAGTTTGCAAGATTCATATTTCATAAACAGAAATTCTTACGGCAATAAACACCATTTGTACTATAGCTATAATTCGGGTTATTAAACGCCGAAGTAAGGTGTTTCACATTTTGGCTAAATGTTCTATCGGGGCTCAAAAACCTTTCTTGTTCTTCATCTGTAAGTCTTTTTTGTATGGTTCATTAGGCGAAGATGTTAAAAAAGCTAGACGACCTTTATATCAAGCATTTGGTAAAGCAATCTATGAAGCTGAATGGATACGACAAACAAATGGACCAAAATTCATTTTGTTACAAATCGACAGTGCTCGAGCTAGAAAAGAAGCAGCATTCTATGTCGAACTAAGTCGTCATCCGTATATCGTCCGTACTTATGGTTTAGTTCAGCAGCAGCAGAACAATCTAACTGAAGACGATTCAGTTATGTTACTGCAGGAATATGCCACAGAGGGCATTGTCGACTGCCATGCTACACAAACTGTGCAGGGCGACCGAGTGAGACACCTGAAGTGCACATGACGTCTCCCACAGACATTTGCGGAAAAATGTATAGCAATTCCTTTCTGTGTTCTGAATTAAGACGAAATGGCACCCAACAAAGGTTGCATAGGACGAAAATCAAAAAATTATTATCGCATACTGTATCAGCTAATATAATATGTACCGTATCAGTAGCCGAAAATAATGCACGGTGAAACTGATACGTGTATCAAGTATTTCCGAATGAAAGTGTGTAGAAAACCAGAAGAAAAAATAATGTGCTGCAAAGTGGGCGTATGTACCAAACCAATTCTAGAATTGTTTTATAATGCATTTGCGAAAATAATTTTATCTCTCAAACCATTTGTTTCCAGTTTTTATCCACAATGTAGGATTGTAGCGTTAGAGGGCTAATATGAATTAACTAGGTGATAAAGTCGTAGTGAAAATAGAGAAGGAGAAGGAAAAAAAGAACCTTCGAACGATTGATGACTTTCATCTAGGAGCATGTCTTTAGTAATGGTCTCCAGTGTCGTGTCGCACTGTGGCCTTAATTGTTTTATGGGCAAACACGAAATGCTTCCTGGTCCTTGTACACTTGATTTGGACGTACATAGTAAAGGACCCCTATGTATTCAATGGGTGTTCTCATGTGGGAAGCATATTCAAAAGGTTCAATGCCATGGTCTAAAGTAGAAAAAGACGATGATGTCCGTACGAAAGTCACAAACGGTGAAATATTACAGCAACCCACTCAGTGCAGCGACGAGTACTGGCTTTTGATGGTAAAGATCATGTCAAAATTACCAAAAAACAGACCAAGATTCGCTGATATAAAACGTGATTTAATAGAAACTCAATTCAAAGCTACTCTGGCAAAACAAGCGCCTCCTTCTCCAAAACCAATTGGTCAAGAACATTTATCGGCCTGTGGCCAACCCGAAAAAGATTCTAAACTGCCTTCTACAAGCTGTGCCCAACCAGGCCAAAAAATAGTACATCTTTTCACATCTAAACAATCACAACCGGGGATACCTCAACCAGGTAACGTGAAAATTTTTATATTTTCAAAGGGTTTCTTTTAGTTTTCGAAGAGACAAACATACATAATCTGTAGTTTGATCATGAGCCTGTATTGTTCTCTCTTACAAGGTCGCACCAAGAGATCATTGTCTTAGCGCATCCCGAAAGGAAAGCAGTTGATTTTGGAGCACCACGATAAGTCATTACCCTACCACTTATACTAGTTAAAAAGATTTCTGGATTTTCGTATTTAGCAAAACTACGGCCCTTTTCGGTAGATGTTCTGAGGATCATGTCATGGAATTTTTTCACATATAAATATCAGAAATATTTTGACGCAGATTATTTTTTCTGAAAGGATTATGGAAAAT
This sequence comes from Didymodactylos carnosus, assembly GCA_905250885.1. Taxonomy (NCBI): domain Eukaryota; kingdom Metazoa; phylum Rotifera; class Eurotatoria; order Philodinida; family Philodinidae; genus Didymodactylos; species Didymodactylos carnosus. The sequence continues at coordinate 17,997 of CAJNOQ010002864.1, read as the reverse complement.
CTATTAACCTTAGAACTTTTTGTGGATTACATGATGAAGATATTTCTACTGACAGGTTCATTTCTCTATAGGTGCCACCGCCAAAAAGTCGTGTATTATCGGTTAGTGGTAAATTAAGATGTTCAAAATGCATCGATGAACTTGGTAAAATTTTCTATTCTTGTTATTATTTACAAAATATGTACTCGTTTCTAGGCCTTTTCGGCTAAGATCAAACTATTTGTCGAGCAGCTCGGTTCACGAGGGAACATATTCAACTGTCAAATCGCTAGTTTTGAAACATAGTGGACTATAGGTTATTTCTGGTGCTGAATCCGAATATCGATACGAGAGTGACTAATATGGACTCTGAGACTCGATTTTCTAGGAAACCAGGTTTTACACAGTCAAAAACTTTTTCGGTCCAAAATTTTTTTGATCCGCTCGTCTTGTAGAGCACACCAAACTACTTATAAAAGACTAGTTTTTTCTCTTTTGGACCGATTTTTAGTCGAATTGTAGGCTTAGTTTTGATTTTTTGCCTAAGACTTTCTCCTCAAAAAGGAACCTTTCATTTTCTTTCTCTAGATAAAAGAACATAGCTAGACTTTTTATAGTGGAAACTCGAATCTATTATCTAACTGCTCAGCAGATAAACCAAAGGCAGGACAGAGGTCCCTTCGGGTTAAATAAAAAGCATCTGTCCTGCTATAACCTAAAGTATGTCGACTTCTGATCTGAAAGAAGGCGCATACCGAAAGTTAAAAAAATCAAAACTAAGCCTACAATTCGACAAAAAGTCGGTCCAAAAGAGAAAAAACTACTGTCCTATAAGTGGTTTGGTGTGCTCTACAAGACGGGCGGATCAAAAAAGGCTTTTGACTGTGTAAAATCTGGTTTCCTAGAAAATCGAGTCTCAGAGCCCATATTAGCCACTCTCGTATCGATATTCGGATTGAGCACCAAAAATAACCTATAGTCCACTATGTTTCAATATGTTTCAAGTCCCTAGCGATTTGACTGTTGGATATGTTCCCTCGTCAGTCGGTTAGTGGGCAGACAACGTACTTCAAAGATACAGAGTTCGAATCCCGCCAACGGCGGTCGCGTGATAGCCTTGGACACGCTATCTAATGCTCTACTAATGCGGGGCACAGATGCAATGAGAAATCCGATTTCAGTGGCCATTGGACTGCACCAACTTGCTAATAATTTCCAAATTTTTCTCTGCTTTGTTTGAAAAAACAATCACTTGTACATTGCACTTTGCACTTTCTCGACTCTTTTCCCACAAAACTGCTAATATTTGATATCCGGTAAAAGAAAAGTTGGCCACTTTGTACACAATAGTCTACATTCACATCCTTTTCTCCTAGCACAACGTATAATTTGGATGGTAAACTATATTATCGTTAAACGTGAATTTGCCTAAAGCGGTTGTGAAAAACAGGAGTAACGAAATGAAATTAGCCTCACAATCGAGATAATCTAAGCGAAGAACTATTTAGTCTACAGATGATACGACAAAACTCTTCCATTTCACGCCGTACATTCGCCACATCAGTCTGCTTTATATAGCTATGTTGCATTATTACTTCCACTTTCCCAATTGCTGCATGAATATGAGTCAACTCATGCTTCTTGATATTATTCTATCTAACTGCTGACAAATCTCAAAACAAAAACAGTTTTTACTCACCTTTGGCAAATAACTTACTGCAGAAGCAGTTTCTTGCTGCGAATATTAATCAAAACTGAAAATAATCGTTTTTAATACAGCTATTTTGCATCTTCATTCCTCGTGCAAGCTCTCATCTGTCTAGCCCTCTTCTTCTTCATCAATCATGTTAACTTCTGATTGACGATTCTAACATTTCTCGCTCTAATAAGTTACTAAATCCCTTTAAAAAAAGCGAATGCGATACTCTATTGTTTTCGTTTGGTTTGAGGTTAACAGAGGGAAGTACAGATGCAAGTTCATGTGTGGAAGAGTTGTATGTGAAGTGGTCTTAGACAGCTGTGACGTATTGATAGTTTACTATTTAATTCAGTTGAATATTTTAGATATACTTTTTTAACGCGTGAAAAAACGTTCTTTGATGTAGTACTTTTTCTATATTACTCAATTTTTTAACCAAATTTTATCAAGTGCAAGCACTACGAATCGACAAGGTCAATTCTAAAATAATTTTCTACTTTAGTAATTTTAACAAATAAATATTAGTGTCAAGCACTACGAATCGACTGACGTCAATTCTAGTGAATAAATTTTGTCACATTAATCAGTTTTGATATAATCCCATGATGTTGTTGTTAATTTAATAATAATTTTTTGACAACCATTCGAACACGAGTCCGCTCACCAGTGTTAGTAGGAGGAAGCACTCTCTTCAGTCAAACTCGGTTTTCAGTTGTTTTTTAATTTTATTTTCAAAATGAAGAAGAAGAAAGGAAGCGACGGCGTGGCCTTACACATACGAATAACAAAAATCTGTGAATGTAAAGTAAACGAATAATAGAGGGCACTAAAGAGGAATATCTATGTTATCTATAGAACTGAGAACTTGCACGTAATTATTCCGTTGATCGTGGCTCTGTATTAGTAATGCTGACGGGCGAAAATGGATTTATAGCATTAAGTTTCGTTGTAACTTACTTTACCCTTCGCTACAATTGCTAAAAAGTCAAAGTTATTCCACACTAAGAAATCACGAATTTGTACAAAAATAATGCATATAAAATTTTTCGAAAGTCAAGCTCATGACGCAAGAGCGTCAACAACAAATGGCGCTTATAATTGAAATAAGGTGTCAATAGCTCTAGGTGACAAAAAACGTGGATGACAATAACTATAGTTTTCCACCGTGTAGAGGTGTCAATAACCATTCCGATTATTTATTTCACTATTCTTTCTTTCTTTCCTTATCGCATTTTACAAACACAAAACTGATGCGGATGAATGAATGCACGTTTGCAATAATAATATTACTGCTTCCTGAACGTAATACTTGTGCTTCACATATATCCTCGTGGAAAAAAATAGTTGCACACAGTATTTTTAAGATATTTTCCTTACGAAAACATACTTTTACAAAAGTGACCCCATATTCTGATAGCGCTTGCAAGTCTCTACAATTCTATATATTTATATCTTATCTTACATTTATTTGCTGAAAAACAAATTGAGCGTAATGACGGCCCCACATTGTCAGATTCCCGCAGACTGCATTTTGTTACTATTTCTTCAACTTGCTTTTTAAATTTATCATCGCTATAGAAATTGCTTTTTATAAAAGTAATTATATATTCTGATAGCGTCTAAAGTTCTCTGTCATCCTATATATTTATGTCTTGTATTACATTTATTTGCTGAAAAATAATTTGAGTACAGCGAAGGTACTCTCAACTGACAAGTACCAAAAAGGTGCATTTTTTCGCTACTTTTTTAGTTTTTTCCACACCATCTGCATACGGATTTAAACCGGTGAAAGAGAAAACAATAACACTTTTCTTTTCCGCTAGTTTTGTAGAGTGGACTGTGCTTTACAAATTTAGACAGTTCACAACTCGCCAGCATCGATAAAAAATGGCTTCATCACTTTCATCTTCCAGAGGATGCTGTTCTCTCCATATCCAATCAATTTGTGTATCTGTCTGGGCTTTTAATTGCTTTATTTGGTTATTAGCTCTTTGAGTATATTCTCTGATTCGTGTATTCATTTGCGTCATAGTTCTCGGAATTTCTTCTGTTATTTGGCGTCTGTGCTCATTTTAATTTTGCTGACATATAGATAAATTATGAATGACTTGTTGAAGTGAAATCGAGTTATCACCGTCTACAGGCATAGTGAAATTTTATGCGGCTAATATTACCGTATTAGTTACCGCTGATGAGTTCGTCAGGTTGGAAGCGGTTTTGACTATTCTCCGTAGACTGACCGTATTTTGTGGCCGTTTTATTTTAAAACAAAAACAACGATGCCTGCAACACCATATGATAAACACGTCCGTCTCCTTCTTTTTATCATGCTTCTACTGCACTCTTTTTCTCCCTTTCGATGAACGACAAGATGTATATACATATATTCACATAATACAAAGAGAGAGTTGAGTATAAGATGATCGATGAGAGAGAGTAATAGATGTATCCCATGCATTGAAGAAGAAAAGAGCGAAGAGAAAAGAATAAAGAACAATAGCAAAAAACATTTCTTTTTTATTTTTATTTTATTTTTTCTCTATCTCTGAGTTATTTTTTTATTATTTTAGTTTTCTTTTCTGTTCTTTACGATTCTTGAATGTTACATCACTTTGTAGTTATAACTAATACACGGACTGTTGTACCTCCCTTCTTTTTTTAACGTTTCTATACTGATGTATTCCACTTACAATACACGAACCATAGACGGCAGTAATATAACTCTTGCTCTCTCATACTTTGTTTCTTTCTTTCTGTTTGGATATGACTTATATGAGAATGAGAATGAATTTGACATAAATATAGCTAGTCACACATTTATCACGTTCTTATGCGTCGGTTATTTCTCAGTACATTTATAATTATTCTTACCACCCAATTTAACTATTAATCGCAACAATCATTCCATAAAAGAACTGAGAACTTCAAAGTTATTAAGATAACAAGTCAAAATGTTAAAGTCTAAATGTGATAGTGTTTCCATGAATGATGAAACAGAACAATTGAATTGCTGGCTGGATACAATGAAATCGATGATTTGTAATAAGTTCAGTTCAACAGCTCCGTTATTAAAAGTTGGCAATGTTCCTTCACCTGAAGAACTAATGGAAAAATTAGGTGGACTAAATTTAGATGATAATGGTAGTACTCCTACTGAAATGGTGAATATGATGAAAATGATTTTGGATTATTCACCAAACACACAACATCCACTCTTTCTAGACAAATTATATGCTAGTACGTCACCTATAGGAATCATGGCCGAATTAATCATTGCTACTTTAAACACTAATGCTCATGTTTATAATGTCAGTCCGGTAGTAACATTAATGGAAAAGAGATGTATTGATGAAATGTGTAAATTTGTTGGTTTCGTTGACGGTGGTGGGTTTCTTAATCCAGGTGGCAGTCAGTCGATTTTGACAGCTATGGTCACTGCGAGAAATTATTTACTAAAATCGATTAAACATAAAGGAATGGTTTTGTCGGAGAGCAAACCATTGATAGTATTTACATCAGCACATGGTCATTATTCTATTGATAAAGGTGCTATGGTAATGGGTATCGGGCTAGATCAAGTCATCAAAATTAAAGCACCAGAAGGTAAGATGGATCCGGAAGAACTGGAAGAGAAAATTAAAAAATCATTACAAGATGGACATCAACCATTCTTTGTCAATTGTACTGCTGGAACAACAGTTTTAGGAGCGTTTGACAATATTAACGAGATTTCAAAGATATGTGCAAAGTATGGATTATGGTGTCATGTAGATGCTTCGTGGGGAGGACCAGTAATTTTTTCTAAACGTTACAAACATCTCATTAACGGATTAGCTAACGTACAATCAATCAACATAAATCCACATAAATTACTAGGTGTACCGATACAGTGTTCTGTTTTATTGACTTATAACAAGACAATATTATCGGAAAATTCATTAAATGCACAATATCTGTTTCACGGTGGTGAATACGATATAGGCGATTTTACCTTAGGCTGTGGGAGAAGAGCAGATGGGATAAAATTATATTTATGTTGGATGTATTTTGGTACAAATGGTTTTGCTGCTAAAGTCGAGCATGCTTTTGAAATTGCTCAATATATGACAATGAAAGTGAAAAACACTGTCAATCTACTAATGGTACAAGATCCTTCTTTTGTTAATACATGTTTCTGGTATTTACCTAGTGATATATTGAAAAATTATACAAAAGAACAAATTAGAGACATTTTGAATGACAATCAGAATTCCGATCGTGAACATCTATTTAAACGACTTGAATTTTATACTTCAAACATTCATAAAGAATTACAATCAAATTTAACAATAATGATAGATTATGCACCGATAGACAGATTACCTAAATTCTTCCGGATTCCATTTGTTTCATTTAAAGTTACAAACACTCATGTTGATTTTATTGTGAATGAAATAGTTAAGATAGGAATGAAGATAGAAGAAAGATAGATTGTTCAATTTTTAGAACAGTAATAATAATTTCATCAGAAACATTATTATTATCGGCCTGAATTATATGAATATGAATGGATTTTTTTTGTTAAACTATTGAGTATTATATGTGAGTGATTCTCAAACAAAACATTTTTACTTTGGGCTTCTGTACTGTAGAATATACAGAAGGTTTTTCTTTTGAGTTTTTTCTCTTTCTTGAACGATAAATATGAACGAAAACATAATCAGAAATAATGAAGCGGTTTGCACATGACTGAACAGGCCTCCTATCGTTCGACGATGACTATAGTGTGTCTAAAAAATAGGTGAAAGAAAAACCCAGTGACCCACAGTCATTCCAGAAAAGCGCAGGAAACTCTGTTTACGAAAACTTTTACGCGTTTAGCGAGTTTCGAATAATAACCCGCAAGAAGCTGCGATTGTGTAATAATAAACCGCAGGAACACGCGTGTGAAGCCTTTATTTCCATGGCAACGCGCGTTTCCTCGGGTTTATTTTTACACATTCGCAGCTTCCTGCGCGTTATTATTCGCGTAAAATTTTTCGTAAACAGAGTTTCCTGCGCTTTTCTGAAATCACCATGACTGACTGGGAAATGCGAAAACTGAAACAGAAACTTGACAAAAACAGAAACGGAGCTTGACACCTGGGAAGGAGTGATTTACGAATAGTTTCTGCTTTACACACTAAGGCGTATTTTTACATGTAAATTTAGATCAAGTAGTCGATATTTTTCTTTTCTTTTTCTCTTGACAACAAGATGTGCAAGTGATTCTAGATATAAATATTCGGTGAGATCGATCTCGATATTTTCATATCTATTTGCTCAAGTATCGTATTGTTTTAAGGTTTTTTAAAACGTATGTAGATTTATGACACCCTAAATTTACAGAAGCAGTTTTTGTTAGTACGTGTGCTGGAAGAAACTCTCTTGATTAATAAAGATATTATTTTGCTCTGAACACCCCACTGGACATGTGCTTGGTGTTATATTCTTTTCTAGAGAATGCTGTCACTAAAAATAGCAGATGTTCAACGTCAAATCACAATCGAATAATCACAGCATGTTCACGTCATCACCTGTCCATTAAAAAAATCCTTGCTAAAACGATTTTCCGGACGTGGCATCCTGATGGTCTGAAGCGACATTTTTCTTTTGAAATACTTTTTGTTGACCCAGCCATGACTCGAACTAGCGTCCTGACGTTCAACAGTGACGGACTTTCAAACACACAACATGGACGACTGTTCGGGCGTCGCCAGTAACAATTGGAAAGAAAATTGACTTTACATATATATATATATATCAGAGCTCAGAGAGTGTTGTTTAAGCCGCCTGAAAAAGAGAATACTGAATTATCTCAATCACTGCTGTACTACACTTTCTTAACTTAAATAAATCTATATGTGATCGGCATCGTTTGATCTCTACAACCAGATAAGATATTTTTCTTACTCAACTTTCATTATTGAACAAAATATATTTTGTATTGAAGTTAATGTGTTTGATGAGGAAGGAAGTATCATTGCAAAATGATGTTGATTGGATCGATGATAAACCACTACTAACTGATCTCGACGATGATGAGCATGGTTTTGATTTATAATTTTTACGCGTAATTGTTTCTTATATTATATAATTTGGCTAATTATGCAACCGCGATCCACCCGAATACATTACTGCAGTTGCTGTGAAACCCGGTTACAGTTAAACCGCGACAAACTAGGTTTTAGGGGTGACCGCGCTTCGCAAAAAAAAACAAGTAATGCCGCGGTTTTAATCTACTTTACCGATGGCACGCGGTGAATACAGAAAATGCGGTCCCCCGTAATGCCTAGTTTTTCGCGGTTGAAAAAGTCAACCGCGGTCCACCGAATTTTTATGCGAAAAAAATACTCATGGGTACTAACAACTGCTACGCTTTAATCCGTTCACTTTTTTTTATTTCCAGCAGTTCCGATACAGTCATCTTCTAAACGTATTTTTCATGGCTGGTGACCTGATGAAAGGTGCAGTTAAGAGCACAAATGTAGCTTGCAGATTTAGCTCTATCCAAAAGAAAAAAAAGAACTATATTCTACGGTAAATGTATAAAAATGTTATAAAATTCTTATCCATCCTACCATCCGTTCCAAAAAGCAGGGTCGGTCATTATTTTTTGAATAACTCGAAGGAAATGAAAGATAAAGTCTTGCGGTTTTCACCATTTGACGGACAAGACCTGAAGCTATCTTTCTACAAGCATAAGCCAATTATGGAAAAATTTCCGAAGCCGATTTTCCGGAGGATTTTTGGAAAACCAGTTTCTTTCTCTGAAAACTGACATATAAATCTATGGACTTCTTAGAAAACCGGATTCTTGCTTTTTAGAACGGCTAATAGTTAAGAACGGAAAAACTAGAAGACTGCAAAAATTACCAGAGGATTTAGAGGTCGCTAATGCCTAGCTCATATATTTCACACTGGACCTTCAGTTCATACAAGTCAGTTTTAAAAGTCATTTAAAACCTTATGGGCGGCTAAGCAATAATAGGAGTTCTGCATGAATTCTCTCGGTCAGCTTTGATACCAAGTTGTAATTATACTTATATATTTTTTTGATAATAAAACCACAGTTTTGCATAAATTCTAGCTTGGTAGCGGATAATTCATGCTAATAAAATACAAATATATTATACCATTCAATATTATACCATTCACATTTTTGGAGATTCCTACTCTGTTTCCAATTATCTTTTGTAAGCTCGTATAAAAACAGAATTTGCAGATACCTGTTGACTCTCTCTGTTCTTGTTTAAGACATATTTCGAAACTAACTACGCGCAATGTTTGTTGACGCGGATTACAAAATTCTCGTTAACTGAGAGACGTGAATCTCTCGAGTTAATAAAAGTTTTCTTTCATTTTGATTGCAAGCGTACTGCTGAAAGTAACATGAAAGTCGTTATTGTCTTACATGTCTTATTCTACGTCGACAGTCAGTTTCACATGTATCACACAAATAATGATAAAAATCAGAACTTTCACGATTGTCTGCACCAGTATTCACATCAAAAAGTTAGAAACAATTTGTGTAACTGTGAGCAGAACGTACCCTGTTCAATCTATCGACAATTCCGACGATGATAATGTTGATTCTCACTGTTACGGAGAAGTACATGCATTTATTGAACTAAAACTGTGAAATGTAACCGGTGCACAAGTATACAATTGTATACAATCCTCAAATAAGAAAAAAACTGAAAAGGAAATTTTGCTCCATTTTTGGATTTTTGATATGTTAACTAACTTATTCCAACATTGATAACTGAGGAGGGCTGCGTGATTACAATTACAAAATGTAAAGTTCATACATTGCTATTATCTGTAGAATTAAGAATTCTAGAATTATGAACTTTACATACATGTAAAGTTGCTTATTCACACTCATCTTCACCCTCACCCCCACATTCACCCCTAGAATTCAAGATTTTAGAAAATTCTGAACAAGTAAAGTTCAACTTTACATACATATAAAGTTCATAATTCTAGAATTCTTAATTCTGCAGATAATAGCAATGTTTGAACTTTACATTTTGTAATTGTAATCGCGCACTTCTGTAACTGAGTTCGCATAGTCAAAAAAGAAGTCAGTAAATTACACGCAGAAGTATCAAAGATCTCACGGCAATCTTTGTTTTCTGAACAAAATTCAAGAAAATACACCAGGGATGAAATAACTCATTTTTGCCTATTTTGGCTGAAAAGTACCGAGTGCTCTGTCCAAATCGACCTAAACTACGTCATAGCATTAAAATGGTCTTCTGAACAATGAAAACCGCAGGTCTATATTACTTTTCAGAGGAAAGTTATTCAATAAATAGCAAAGTGGATTCTGTTTCGAAATAGATATTAATAACATCATGCATCGGTTTAACAAATACACGCAATCGGCATAAGATCATTAAAAATGGAGTTTGACACCTTGGAAGGTTCCCTCGTCAATTGGATCATTGATAGTTTCCTTCCCCTCAACGGAAGGATGTTTCGTCAAAACCTAAGTTTGAATTACCTTCCTGTTTTCTCTTGCAAAAATAATCAAGCAAAAAAAGCTTTTATTTCTTACATTGTTGTTACAGAGTTAATGCAAGTATAAAAAATAAGATCTAATCCTGACATGTTGTCATAACACGATATGCTGTAAAGCAATGGCTGCTGCAACATTAACATTTGTTGATCTAAGGTAAATTTAGCCACCGTTACAAAACCAACTGTGGAATACATTACCAAGGCTGCTGGGATAAGAAAAAAACTGATGCTTATCTCTAGTGCATTTCTCGCTATCATTAAAAGCAAGAGGTATTTAGTGCAAATACGTAATTCTGCTGCAAACAGTGCAAGAAATTGCTTTTATATCAAAACACAAATTTCTTGCTGCGATAAAATACGTTACAAGATCCGCCACAAAAAAGAAAGAAAGCCCAGATCGCACGATCGACTTGCGTGAAAGATCCAGTGCGCGACACATACGCCCACATCACTTGAAACGGATCATCGTCTCTCCCTGCCTTGTCCAAGAAATGTTTGATACTATTATCAATCCCTACACCATCCAGCCTCTGATTGAAATAAGTCTTTTTGATTAAATACATCTGCTGCTTCAAATCGTTAATCATCAATCCCTGCCGAAACTGAGCCATCATCAGAGATGTGCGCCGCCGGTCATTTATTACACGCCGCCGCAGAGGTAGAGAAAAACTACTGTGACCTCCGCCGCCGCCATGCAGTTAAACTTTTGTAGCCGCCGAGGGCGGAGAAAAACTTTTTTCGAAAATTTTGACTATTTTATTAGTACGTCCTTACCTTAGGCATGTAGCGTGCTGCGCATTTCTATCTTTTCGTATGCGGCAACGTACAGATACAGTTGGTGCTCTTTCATTTCTGGCAGAACTTGCCAGAAATGAAAGAGAACGTTGTTTTACTTAAATTAAGAGGTTCACCGCCAATAAATAACTTTTACACGCTGCCGCCGAAGACTGAGGAAAATTTCATAGCCTTGTGCCTCCACCGCCTATGTTAAAAACTTCCTTCGCCGCCGTCGAAAATTTTTTATGTTATTTAATCATCTCTATTCATCATTCCCGGTACATGCTGATCAACAACTTTCCATTCCTCAGCGAGGAGTGAGCAACTACCGTACTGTGTCTTATTCATCTTGATAGAAAAAGACAGCCGCCTGTCTCATCTAACACAAAACAAGTGAGTACTCGTTTTTTTCGGCTTTATTGTTTTCTTTCTGTGTGTGCACACTCAACACTAGAATCATCATTTCCGAAAAAGTGAACGTTCTGTCTTTTGTGTGCTTCATCTCGTACGGAAGCACAGCTTCAAATGCGCCAGAAATTTAAGCCAATTAGTATAAAATTGGGCGCAATATGGAACGAGTAAATTTATATTATTCTGCGTTTCCAAATTGCTGCTACTTTTTAATTAGTGAGTAATCAACAATCGTAATTTAAAATATAGATATATAAATTAGTCGGTTTTTCGAAAAAATAGAAGTAGAAACATATTTAATTTTTATCTGTTCGAATCACATACGATAAATCACCCTCATTAACCGTTCTCATAGGATTGCATGTGTTTGGAAAAGAATTCATTTTAAACACAAATGTGTATTGTAATAAGTTCTTAGTGACCTATGCTGTTTTCTGTCGTTGTTTATACAGTCGATAATGCCGAAACTAATATCAAAATTCCAATCATCAATTTTTTATTGAGGTTGACGGCAGTTACAACTTGAGATGAAGGAATGTTAATGTTGTCGTCTATCACAAGTATTGATGAGACAAATTCATAATTGAAATTCGTAGCAATTGTATTTTTGTCAATCACAATTGAAACTGGCACAGATAAGACGTTGTCTTTCATAAGAGGCGAAGGGCATATTATTTCATTTATATCAAACAATATACCATCCGTTTCTCTATCACCAAATTTACAAATGATTTTTTTACATAATGTGTTTTCAAATCCAGTTCCATACAGCGTCACATTTATTGATAAATTCTTTGGGCCATATGAAGGAAATATAGTGGATACACGCACGACGTCGGTGAAGGTTCGATTGCACGCTAAGTCGTATGCGTAATCGATGAATAAGTTCCATTCGTTTGTCCATTTCATAAATCCTTCTATTTTACGGCTCTCTGGAACTGTACTATATTATATAGAATTCCACGCAAATTGTTTTAAATCAGCTAGATTCAAACCCCATGCCATAGAAGCCAAATAAAAGTCAACAGTCAAGTAATTATAGCCAAAACTTCCTGGATCATCGCCAGCTAATACAATTGGAATACCACTACGATGATAAACGATTCCAGGATGATTGCGTAAGTCAGCGACATAACCTATAATTACATAGAAAAAAGAGATTGTGCGCTTTCTGTAGCAGCTCATTTGAAAACATTTGACATAATTATGATATTTCGCAGTACTCATTATAAGAAAATAGTACCATGATCTACATTCTAGCTGCACGAAAAACTTCATATCTGCTATCCATTTCGAAGTATAAAGACCACGGATGCTTTTCCAATAACATCACTAGAGACCAGTGGTTTTCAGACTATGAATGAGGACACCGCGGGAGCTTAAGGCTATGCTAAAATGAGTCTTTTCGACAGCACTACTATAGTGTACCTTTCAAGTTCAAAATAAAATGTCTGAGCCTGCCATAGTACAGTACTGCTTCAGAAGCGTGTGAAAAAAGAATAGATATCACTCTACGATCCAGCGCAAATTCCACACTTCCGTGTATCACGGTTCGTATCCACGTGCAATCTCGAAATGCCTGCCTAGCGGCTAAACCTGAACTCTGGGAATCTTAAAGATAGGTTTACATGGTACATAGGTTTTCGAGCACGCTAAACTTCGTGACAATATTTGTTTTTCAGGAAGTTCTAAAAATCTATATTAGGTAAAACAGCCCAGTTTTGCCTATTTTTGAGTAAAACTAAACCCAGTCAAGATCTGCGTGACACGACATTACCGCGAATCGATATTTTGAAGAGGAGCAAGACAATTGGTCGCTAGAAAGATTCCTGTGTTCTGCAGTACTATGAACGATTGCAAGGCGAATCACAACAGAAGCAAACAAATCTGTTTTGTAGGATTTCCTCTTTGATGGAATATTTGAAGTTGTACCACAAATTTAGCTCAGTTACTCGGAATTGATGCTATTTATCGTGAACATGTACTAACGATATCACTTATACTGTGATCTAGGAAAAGTGGATACGACGTTACCGCGAACGACATTACCGCGAAGACTCGTTTATTGGAAAGAAGAATAAATGAGCCTGGTTTTGTATTTTGTATATCATGTGGAGAGAGGTGGAGGAGAAGGAGGGCATCGTGAGAGTAAGTTCGAAAAGTATTTTCACACAAAACATATTATCGTGATGCGAAACTAGATATCGGTGGCTGTATCAGATAATGACTAGTCATCACATAACTTCAGTTAACATGATATACAAAATACAAAACCGGCCTCATTTAGACCTCTTTTCCAATCAATAAGCCTTCGCGGTAATGCCACTGTATCACTGCATGGTAAAGTGTAGACAAAGTAGAGTATATGTTGATATTCTGACATAATTGGGATGGATCTTGACTGGGTTTTTAAGTTTTTTAATTTTACTCAAAAATAGTCAAAAATGGGCTGTTTCACCCTTTGCCTAGGCTGTCTTTATACTTTGAAATGAATAGTAGATAGAATTGATAAAATGGTATTGATCGCTTGTTTTGAAACTAGTGTTAGCTTACCTAATATTTGGTTACTTGCGGGACAGATTTCAATCGCGATTTGACGGTCACGAATATACTGATACATATCGGGACGTTTCGCTAAACTAAGACCATGACCGATTCGATGAGTTCTAAGTACAAGAGCATCATAAATATTTTCAAATGTTGACACATCATCATCTGATGACAGATAATCATCCGGCCAATTGGTTTCACCGGCATGAAAGACTAGATTAAACGATCCATTACTCGTTTGAGAACGATTGAAAGCAGTGATTAAGCTATCGCTGTGAAATAAAAGAGTATGTCCTTGATCTTCTTCTCCAACCAAGTCATATCCTCTAATAAGATCGGGATATAGCCTTTGAATATCTATCATCTTATTCACCTCATTTTTGATTTGTTCTTTTGAAGATCTTCTTCTGTTATAAATTAAGAATATAAAATCAATAAATTTCGGATTGTTCTTGACATAGTCTTTTTTAAAATCAATCAGTAAATCTATTTCATCAGTAGCATTTATTGATATTCGAGAACCGTTTGAATCAAAGTAATATAAACTTCCAAAGTGACTTCGTCTTAACTCTAAAAGTTGTACATTTTCTTCAAGTGAACTGTTTAACACTGCTTTCATGTAATTAAAACGTGTTACGTTATGCCTCACCAACTCATCATAAAAATCGAAAACTCCTTTATTATTGGCTATAGACCATCTACTTGATGTGTCGGTTGCGTATATTGGTTCTTCTAGATCATTCAAAATTCCAGTGAGAGTAGTCTTTTTTACAATGTCTGGAAGAGTCCAATTTGATTCTTTGACCTTTGTCCAACCTCGAGGAATATTTGATTTGTAATAATTGAGATGATATTTATTAGTTACACAATTATCTTGATCACATATGTGTAATAAGTCATATTCTGGAGAGTTTTGGATTAATTCTAATAACAGTTTTCTGTCCAAAATTTGAAATTCATGTACGTGTAGATTTCCACCTTTGGGTAATGCTTTAAGAAACTGATAAAAAGGTCTGCTAGTAATATTGATGACTTCTGTTTCAATAGGTCGAGATGGATAAAAATATTTTGTTGTATTATTGAATTCATTCAGTTTGAGTGATTCCAAATATACATTTACCACTTTTTCTTTATCATTCAAATTATTTTTCGTCTGGAAAGCTAGATCATGTTGCCTAATTTTGTCTCGTGCAAGCATGTAAGCATATTGATTAAATGGTAATGGCAGAGAACTGACTTTTGTAATTATTCAGAGCAGAAAAATAATTGTTAAAATAATGTTACTGATCATTGTACTTCAGTGATAATCAAAGTACATTAAAAGCTTACTTAAGTGCTTTCTGCTAATTTATTTCTATTTTTTCAAATATGTAAAAGGTCTTATTCGAAATATGATATTGTTTTTATGTGACATTTCAAAAATAATTTTTGATTATCTGCTTAAGATAATATGACCTCTTTTTTTTGTCTGAGTAATGTCTTTTACCTTCATGTTAAGTCATTTAAAAGGGTATTTGATATGGATGTACTTTGATATAAGTATATAGATTGATATGTATCTGTGTATATATCTACAGCCTTATGTATATATTTATGCATCTGTATACACTTATGCTTGAAATGTAACATAGCAACAATGTCATATTTAGTATAAAGCCTTTTACATATTTGAAAAAATAAACATACACGAGCAGAAGATATTTACGTAAGATCTTAATGTGCATTGATTACCATCAACGTCGAGTAGCGACACAATGCGAATGAACCGCAGGGAGAATCTCAAGCCTTTTCAGCCCAAAGTTGTCATGCTTTATTATTAAATGGTGCATCTTTAAGCTCTTCTTCTTATCTACCTACTGCCTATTCAGCTAACAAGTAGTGTGAAGCGACGTTTTTGGTTTTCAGAGGCTTTTCAACAGGGACTCTGATAAAGGAAGCCCGGAATAGAGCATATTTAGCTATCTAAAAAGATGAAGAAAGAAACGTGTTCCATTTCAGCATTATTGATTTGGTCATACGATGGTTTTTGAACGAACTGTTGAGATTCACTACACACTTTGAAATCGTCATACTCTTGAACCATCCATCGCACTGAGAACTGTCATTTCGAAGAGAATATTTCATGTATCCGTATTTTATACCTAAGTTACCTATCCAAAACTTTCGAATAACGGTTCTTGTACATCTCGATAAAGGCTATCAAATGAAACTACTTTCAAGCTTATCGACTCGACTGACTGAAAGAACGAGCATTTCCAACTTTAGAATGCTCTTCCTCACTTAAAATGGCAATCAGTTCTGATGCTAAATATTTAACAATTTCAATGGCATGAGTGGGTAAAACTTGTTTTAGACTATATATGATGACAAAATCTTAATTCTATTTCATGTGGTTACAAAAGAAATTTATTTTTATTTCTATAGATGATCGAAAATTTCCCGTCGTTTCTAAAGCGGCATCTACTATTAACACACATTGAACCCTTGAGTGAAAAATTTTTTGAGCTGAGATCTGCAGGCTATTCTTATCTAGACTAGATTTACATAATACAAGCGTTTCGTAAAATCGATGATAGCCGTGAACACCTTCCCGACAGTTTAAAAAGAAAGAATAGGTGTCCACAGCCGTCTCTCTGTGTTTGCAATGTAGTTATACACTGCATCATAGATAACTTTAAATTTAATTTCACCTTCAAAGTTTGATCGTAAGAAAAGCGTGTTTAAGTCCATTTTAACGTGTACCTGTTGTTATTTATTCACAATAAAAATATCATTTTAGGAATCAGCGCCAAAACTAAGTTGACTAATACACTTTTTTGGGCTATTCGACTGTGTTGAGCCTTTTTTGGAGTTGTCATGTCGAAAAATTGCTGGGATTTTCACCAAAAAGTGAAAATCAACGAAAACTCCTGGAACAGTTATCATTCAACTTAGTTTGGATGTGTGACATAACATGATATTTATATTGTATAAAAAGTGAGTTGTGGTGGAGAAAACTGCGAATTACCGGCAGAATTCCGATTTTTTTCGCTCATGATTTAGAAACAAGATATTTTCTCAGTAATACAGCAAAGAGCGATGCATACTTGAAAAATCCTCATGCCCACCGCCTGATTTGAGTTGAAAGGTGGTGTGGATTCGACGCCCGACGGTATCATGTAGACGTTCAAGAATATTTGTAAAATCTCATGTACAACATATCATCTCTTTCAAATAATAGAGCCACGAAGTGATATTCGATCCGTACAATAAAACTTTTTTTTCTTAGCATAAACGAAAGACCTTTTGATTGCTGGAATAGACTCCTGATAAAGTTAACACATCTGCAGTAATATATTCTACGGTTACATTCGTCCTGTTTGGCTGTAAGTAAATAAAGAGTAAGTCTATCTATAGCCTACAAATACTTTTATCCACTAAAAGAGTGTGATGTAAGAATGCCAAATTGTCGATTTCTCCGATGTGCCTTATATGCGTGATCGAAATAGCGGCAATGGTAGTCGATATTAACTCAGATATCTATGTCGACAGACATGATGAGTTTTTGCTTGGCATTTTCATTTTTTTCAGTCGTGTGTTTTGGAAAATGTGCGCCGTGCAATCTAGAGAACTGCGTTACGTAGAAAACTTGTGAAACCGGCAGGGTATTCTCTATATTCTAGCAAATCACTGATGAACTGGACTTGTATACTTTACGAAGCGTCATGCTGACAACCGAATGATTCTTTTGAAAGTGTACCACGTTCACCTGGACTTTATGTCCCCAAAAAATAGGACTAGTACAACTCGTGCTCCTGATAGCAAATATCACGTTTAAAAAGTTTTAAAACAATGCTATGACGGTTTTCCAGCTCTGCGAGGTTTCCACTTTCCAGGAGAACAGACCTTTTCTGCGTTTTTTGAGCAGTTTTACGGAAAACGACAAATTTGATTGCATTACTTCTTTGAGTTCAATGTGTTTTTGATTATTGTTGACAATTGTCTCTTTTTGTTGTTCGTGCAGTTTCTTCCATTCGATCCATTCCGGAGATGAAAGA
>CAJNOQ010002863.1:0-22325 GCA_905250885.1 Didymodactylos carnosus | reverse complement strand
ATGACGGTATTTCGAGTGAGCAGCATCCATAACTGAACGAACGATTAGTAACAGAGTAAGAGAAAGACGGTGATAAACCCATCGTCCGTCTATATACATAGGAAAATAACAACAGTAAAAAGAAAGAGAAAAATAACTATTGTCCTGTCACTAAACCGGCTGATCTATATTGAAAGATATAATTGCGGTGTAGAAATAGTTTTCGGTTTTTTACTGACATTTGTAGATGCTTTCTAACTTTGTTCATTAAAATGATGAAAACAAACAGACTCGTATGACGCGGAACAGTCGTAGTCGATACATTGTATATTTCGGACCATATGGACTTGAATTCTTGACTTACCAGGAAGATGCGGAATTTGAAACGACATTTAATCACTTAAGGGACACTTCAGAACTTAAACACTTAAAGTGCCACTTAACTCTGAGGTGCACACACTTATAGCCACTTAAAGTGAGATTTTTCCCCCTTGCGTTACTTTACGCATCATTTGATGGCGAATTTCACGGGCAACAGAAACTTCCTGTTAATATTAAAAAAACCAAAGCAATGCTAATACATAGTGCTGTCGGACCAAGAAAACTAAAAATTCAGTATAAAAATACAGAAAATCGAAATTGTTGTATCATACAAATACATAAGAATGGAGATAAGAACAAAACTAGGCTGGATAATTTTATTAATAATCGTTCGAAAAGAGTAAAAAATGTATATTGTGCACTAAGAAACACGTTTAAATCTATCCGTAGAGAAGGAATCAAAATTGGAAGAAGACTAGCATATAAGGACGGGGTACCCTTTAACCCGCTAAGAGATATTGAAAGCGATTGTTATCATTATGCTTAGAATTGCTTTAAACCCCAGGCCATTGAAGGGTTTTCTCGCTATACCTCGTGCTTCAGGAGCTACAAAGGTTTTCCGCGCACATGCCTATCTCTGTCCGGACGGGGTGGAGAACCTGGAAACGTGTTGAGACATAGGTAATCGAGCGTGTTGAATATCGTGGCAATGGTTCTTTTGGATTACTATCAGTGAATAGCCTTTTCAAATCGTTACCGATTACTACTAAAAGAAACTTTAGCTATCCAACACTTAAGACCTAAACTCAGCCTTTGGACAGGAATTTTAACCACTACCAGCAGACTTTTAATCTCTTCAACAAAAATTCGCCCTCATGCGCGAAAACTCAGACTGACCATTTTACTTTCTCTACGAGAATTTTAGTTTTCAACAGAAAAGCTATTCATAAGTTTTTGTAACTTGCTCTGAGTGGTATTGTGACACAAGCATATAATACTAACGGTCACCGGTACAGAACTGCAATCCCAACTATCAAACGTGCGGACCATCAATAGTTAAAGCAAAAATGAAACAAAAAGCCTTACCAGGTGCTTGTACATTTAGTACTGCTGCTGCTTGTTTCATAGCGGAGATTGCATCGAAAGATTTCGCTTGAAATCGCACAACTGGCGATTCGGAAAATCCCCTGCATAACAGGAATAAATTCAATGTCAAAAAGACAATAAGATTGATTAGCATATTTGTTAATCAACTGAACGTCGTTTACCTAGTATAAAAAGACAGTTTTCCAGTAAGAATTTTATAACGCCTGCGCTTTTCATAGCGGAGATTGCAGTTCTGTACCGGTAACCGTAGGTATTATGTGCTTTTGTCACAAAACCACTCAGAGGAACTTATGGAAAGCTTTTCTAACCGGGTTTTCTTTTACCGGTAAACCGTTACCTTGCATGCCTAAAGTTTACTTACCCGAAAGAGCCAGCTGAAACTCCGTAAGACAACCATACCTTCCATAGAATAACTATATAGATTTTGACAGAGTTGGGTGCAAGAACGATTCCAGTGTTCTACAAAGCATCGTCATTCCGATCATTAGGGTGGAGTAAAAACGTGCTCTACGTAGTCCTCTCGTGTACCTTCTTCACTTTGGTTTGATAATATTAGGCATGCAAGGGTAACGGTTTACCGGTAAAAGAAAACCCGGTTAGAAAAGCTTTCCATAAGTTTTTCTAAGTCCCTCTGAGTGGTCTTGTGACAAAAGCACATAATACCTACGGTTACCGGTACAGAACTTTCTATAATTGTCTTTTATCGGCTCATTTTTGTAACCATTACCGTTGCATGCCTAGTTAAGATCACTATTGGAATATATAGAGCTTATATTGCTTTTTGACTTTGTTTCTGCGTAATTTGAAACGGTATCGGTCCATTACCTTCCTCTCTTCCTCTCACGTTTATCAACAATCACTTCTTTTTCAAAGACTGCTTGATATCGTTTTACGACAAATTTCTAATGCGTCATTATTTATCACTTCCTCTCTTGTGCAAATATTGTTCATCATTCTTTTCTTTGCACAATTCTTTGTCGCCATTTTGCCAAGAAATGAAAGTCGGTGTATATTATCATGGAAGTATCGTCTATTTTTCCAAATAAGAATCACTGATTAAGTTGACTGACTCATTTTGCAAACATTGGCAAAGAAGGTACATGAGAGGACTACGTAGAGCACGTTTTTACTCCACCCTTATGATCAGAATGACGATGCTTTGTAGAAGACTGGAATCGTTCTTTCACCCAACTCTGTCAAAATCTATACAGTTATTCCTCTGAGTGGTCTCCAAATCGTAATAATATAGAAAGGTGCACTCTGATTCTGTGTTTTAGAAAGTTTTTCGTATTTTCCGAACGATTTCTGTCATATTCGAAAAACATATTTTTGAACTCGTAATCAATTCGAGACAGGATATAGTAGCATGATTAAACCCCTATCACACCATGTTCCACACACCATATTCTCTAGACTGGATCCCATACCGAGGCTTACGTTTCGTGACACTTGTCTCTTCGCACAAACTATAGCTTCAGAATCTGGTTTGCTGTCAAACCTTTATTTATATAAATAGAGGACAATACAAACATAAATAGAAAGAACGATCCTGAGTAAAAATAAAAACAGATGTAGATATATATATAACTTGACGTCATTTTTAAAGACAATGTCAGAATATTATTAACAAAAAAAGTATACACACACGTTTGCTGGGTTTGATTTTCTTTTAACATCAGCTAATTTGTGGGATGGTAGCGTTAACACCTAATGTGGTAGCCATGTTTCCTATTGCAACCACCATGAAAAACTGTTGTAATTTAAATGCTTCGTCCATTGTGAGAACATGGGGCACCTCTTGTATAGATTGTTTTGAAGATGTGTAAAGACCACCCCACTTGCTTTTCGATTCGGTGATGATCAGTAGATCGGGAGTTAAATTCCAGTTATTAGGTTAAAGAAGCTAAATGGGTTAAGAAAGGTATGGAAGTTATTTATAGCAAGAAAGATAAACACGAGAAAGTTAAAGAAGGTGAGAGTCAAAGTAAAAAAGAGAATAAGGAGGAAGTTAAGAATACATTGCTAAGAACAGAAAATCCTAGGTATTATCTGAGAATCAAAGGAAAAGTTGACAATTCAAAATTAATAAAAAGTTAATTGAGAATAATTCTTTTTCGATGGTATAACTTTAAAGTGTTTGTGATTAATTTTAGATTTTGATTGTTCTAATCTTTGTTTTTGTTTATAACACTTGTTTTTATTGTCAACTACTGATGAAGATTTTCATTAATCGAAACGTTTGGTTGAGCAATACAAATAAGCTACGAAGTAAAAAGGAAGAAATAAAAAATTAATAAAAGTTAAAAAAGAGTTTGAACTTTTCTCTTCATGTTTTATTATATTAATAAGTGGATTGTGGATCTCTAAAATATTTCGTTTCTTAGCTGCTGAGGATAATAGGTTGACAAATCGAAACGTTTAGTTAATTGTCTTACTTTATTAATATAATAAAATACGAAGAGAAAAGTTCAAACTTTTTTTAACTTAATTATCAAATTCGTAAGCAATTGTAGCATTAATTTATGAATTGTGTTTATATTTTACTTCATTATCTTTCTCCACGATATTACCACTGCTCAATGATTTTAACTCACTATCGTGTGCCATCGGTAACTCTGCACTGTTAAAGTTTTCATAACCTGATATAGAGCGATAAAGTTTGTATTTTTTAGATGTCATTGTACCATTATAGCAAATCAAATAGACTGAACTTGGCTATGAAATTTTCTGTTTTGAAATGCCAGGAAATACATAAGGATAATTAAATATCATTTCTAGACAGTGTTGTTGATCTCGTTCTATAACTTCTAATAATGCTATATCCCATTCAGGTTGAGAAATTTCAGATGTTGAAAGATGATTACCACGTACTACTATTTTTAATTTCAAATTTGGATCATTTTGAGGACTGAGCAGATGAGATTTAGCCACAGAATAATTTGTACATCGAATATCAGTTAATGGATATAAGCGATTTTTTCGTTCAACCGGATCCATAATATGTGCGCATGTTAAAATATGTGTTTTGTCAATAAATATTCCTGTAGCATATGACCACGTTTTAGTCTCTGGATCAATATAATATTCCATGCCAATACGTACTATTAATGGAGCTAATAGATTTATATATGGAATTATATCTACATTGGTTATTTCATTTTTGACAAAATAAGGTAAATCAACTTTATAACCACTCATTGTACTATTAAATGGATATGTTTGTTTTAAACTATTTGTATTTTCCCAAAATGCTCGCTCCATAATATCCACATATGAATGTTTGACTTTAATAAAGGTTTTTTCATCATCAGATGACCAGGAATTTGGTTCGCTGTGATGATCCCAAGTACAATAAAACACACAAGTTCAATTAGGAGTAAGTTTTCTTTGTTTTGAATATGAAAGACTAACAAAATGCTTAACTATTTAGGGGGAAAAATTATCGATACTTCGCACAAAACGCTCTCCCCCTGTCATCAGTGAACGCTTGTCCAAGAATAATTCCAGGGAGAGTCTACTACTTTTTCCTTAACTGAAAGGAGTGGTCTAGATAACTGAATGATGTTTATTTGTTTGACTGTTTATTTAATTTTCATTTGTTAGGCTGTAAATTACCGATTTTAGGCCATTTTTTGCCTATAAACTTTCATTCCTCTACTCCTACGGTCAATAGTACTAGAAACTTAACATTTAGACCGTTTGAGTCCACGCTAATAAGCCTTTTACAAAAAGACCAAAAGCTTTTTAACGAAAGACAAGGTCACCATTTCGTGTTTTTACATAGTAAACTATATATTTTTCTTTGTATATTTCTAAATCCAAAGTGTCTTTCACACATTCACACGAACGTGATTTCTTCAACTACCACGGTTCTGAAGAAGGATTTTTCTTGAAGCTGGACGTGTTTTGAGAGCTTCAAAAATGGCTAGAAATGTAGATTACGAATCATTTTACATCTAGGCACAATGTTTGTTTGAAAATAAAAGTATGAGAACAGTCTGTAGAGATTATTTGGGAAGTAACGCTTTTATTCATTCATAAATAAGCGCGTTCGATAACCGGTAAATGGATCTATCGGTTCTTACCGTTACTGCAGTAACGGTAAAAAAGTTTATCGGTACCGCAGGTAAATTCGGTACGGTAAAAAGTCTTTTAAAATCGTCGATTTTCTAACAAAAAAAACAATAAAAGTGACTAATGTATAACAGCAATATATTGACAACTTATACCAAAACAACGTCATAATGAACTCGAAAGTCTCTTTTCATTAGAGCAAACTGCGATTAGATCGCAATTAACAGTGCTCATCATAAGAAGGGAATCAAGAAATGAAACCAGAATGTGAGAAAAAAGTTCGCTAAAAATAATTTACTGGACTTTCACCAAAAACTCTTTTACCGCTGCCGCGGTAATCTCGTTTTTCGGTAAATTCATCTTACCGTTACCGCGGTAAAAATGTTTTTACTGTAACCGACGGTAAACTATCGCTTACCGCGCAAACTTATTTATAATCCGACCAATTTGCTTTCAAATCAGCATTTCCGATTGTTCTTAGGGATGGAAGAGGCTAAAAACTTTGCTTCGCAGAAAGTAGCTGACGAAAAAGTGTTCGTAATTTTCTGGCAGAAAGTTGCTGGTGGAAAAACGTCAAAAATTTTAGCAGAAAGTCCAAAAAATTTATTGGGGGCAGGGGAGCCAGCACTCCCCCGATCGGGAACCCTGTTTCAATTTCAGAATATATTTTATGCAACGTCCTTCATATGAGAAGAGTATTGAAAATAGAAAATACTTGTCACAAGTATAATATTGGGAAGACTGAATACTTTCTGAACACACCAATCGAAAATAATTGCGAACTGCACAAAAATATCGTTTAATACAAAAATCATTACCGATTAGCTCAAGTGTCCTTTTCTATTATTTTCCACCTCACTGAAAGCAATATTGTAGAGCCTAAAAGTAATTTACCATACTCAGGTCTGTAAGCAGAATCAAATAGTAGTGGTTGAAAGGACGAGTCATCAGTGCCATGTGATGCTATTTCTTGATAAGCCCGTAGAAGATCTTTCACAAGCACAAGTACCGCTACCATATAAATATACGAGTACCCTTTAACTGCCTCAGAGTGTCCCTAAACACTATACTAAACTTTAAGAGAGGCTTCACTAGTCGGTCGAGCATGCTTTCAAGCCAATGGAATGGTCGAAATTAACATATATTTTTTTTTAATATTTTTGGATTCTACGATCAAAAGTGGAGTTATGAAAAAATTTTTAGTCTCTTTGGACTTAATTAGACCGAGTTATAGTATTTACAAAATGGTCGGTGTTTGAGAGTCTTGAAAATGTATGTGTGGTTTTGAATGGAGAATCGAGTGAGCACATATACATAGTGATTTCCATATCGTCTCATTTTGATACCTCTGCGAAAACTTTCGTAAGTTTCCTATAGCTCAGAAAACCTCATTTTTTTTCTAGGAAAACTCAACAGCAGAACAGGATTGAATCAGCTGTTTTCTTTAGTTTTTATCAGGTTTTTGAATGTGATGCTGCTCAAACAGAACGGATGAAAAATGATGAAGTTATATCGAAAATAGTAAAGAGGATGCTTTTTCAAGACTCTCAGACACCGACCATTTTGTAAGTACTATAACTCGGTCTAATTAAGTCCAAAGAGACTAAAAATTTTTTCATAACTCCGCTTTTGATCGTAAAATCTAAAAATATTAAAAAAAATGTATTATATGTTAATTAATATGTTAATTTCGACCATTCCACTAGAATTCTCGATGGGGTCAAAGCCTCTCTTAACGAGTCAAAAGGAACTATACATTGGGTAAACTCTTAGTACGGCTTTTATCAAAACAGGTATAGAGTTCCGATAGAAAGCGTATCAAAGATAGGAGTGGCGAAGATATATCACATGTCAGATGATTGACTCCAGCCGTTTCTAAATCAAGAATGGCCTCGAGCTCAAGGCGAACAAACTGTCAAGAAAATCATCAGTTCGCATGAAACTTGTTTACACACACACTATCTGAAACTATTATGTCCTTACCACCGGCATTTGTAAGTGAAAGCGATAGTACAAGAGAAAGTATGCTGCGCTTGTTTTGTGAATTTGTAAAATATGATGCTGTATGTATCTTGGATATTCTCTTTTTATACGGTTGATTAACAACAATGCAGATCTACACAAATCGGACGTATGTACATCTTATCGTCACTAACCAGAAGATAAGGAACGTAAACAAAAATAGAACATTTTTCTCCTCAGATCCTGGCAAACAATTATAATTGTATGTATGTGAGTGGTAAGTGATATTCAAGACGTACAATGCATGGATGACGTCCTGAAGCGCTGTATACATCTTCTGTAGAAGATGCTGGAAACGAAAAATAAATAATTTTTTCTAAACTAACCGTTAACGGTCACGGCGCAGTTACGGCTGTAAAACAGGCGGAGTATTTACGGCCGTTTACGATGCAAATACGACCGCTAACGATGATTTACGGCGGTCGTATAGGACTGTATACGGTCGTTTACGGCAGTCTTAAAATTGGACCTGGCCATGTCTGCAATTCAAAAATTTTTTTTACTGAGAGTCATAATGATAATTCCAGTATTTTAGCTTGATGATAAATATTTTACGCAAAAGATTGTTTTTCACATTTTCAGTTAATTAAGCAACCCAGTTCTCATTACATATGCATTTTGAATCACTCTCCATCTCGCTTGCAACATTGCACTTGAAAAAGCACTGATAAGGGCATCATCAGCCATTCACTTGGCTTATAATTTTTCACATTGTCAACAGTGCTAACGCACACATAGACGTAGTCTTCTTCCAACCTATAATTTATGTTCATTTTGTATTCAGATGACATACACATCTACATAAACTTCTTTCATAAGATGCACGTAAGGCAGAGTTGGAGTAGAAAATAATGTGGTCGTTTTTTACATCATTCGATAGAGAACTCAGCGGCGAGTTCGAATATCACATACCCATCTCTGAAAAACCTATCCTCGCTGAGATATTCTCAAAATACTGAGAACATGTTCAAAACCGGAAAAACTGATCTTTCTTGAAAAAGCTCTGCCGTTTTTCTCACCTACATTTTCAAGGTTTGAAACAAAGGTTTTTGGGTTCAGCGTTGAAAACTAAATCTGAAAAAGTTACTGTCGAAGTCCTAAAACCAAAACCCTATCCACAGCAAATTCTCAAGCAATTTGGTTTAATTTCGAGCGAATTATGAATGAATAAAAGCCTTACTTCCCAAATAATCTCTGCAGACCAGTCTTACAGTTGTATTTTCAAAGAAACATTGTGCCTAGATGCAAAATGATTTGTAATCCAGATTTCCAGTCATTTCTAAAGCTCTCAAAACACATCCAGCTCCAAGAAAAATCCCTTCGCAGAACCGTGGTAGTTGAAGAAATCACGTTCGTGGACTATTTTGGACAGGCAAGCGTTGCGAAAGATAAAGAGCATCACGTCTCTGGTTAATTGTTTTTTCTCTTTCAAACAAAACATGATTCGACATTAATGAGCAGGGTATATTTTACTTATAATTAAAATTCAGGAATCATGTTTTTTGGAGAAAAATTATGTGCCATTCACTTTGGGAACAGAGAGTAGTCTTAAATGGAGAATACGGTGTATTTTATTACGTACACAGAGTATATTATCACTCATATAATGTTATCTTTTACATATGCTTGATGCCCTCACAGAGTTTTTCTTAATAGCTGATTGTAAACAACTAAGTTCTACACTTACACAGGTATTATATTTTGCAAAAGACATTTACCAATTTTAAAATTCACAATACGTTCACCAAATACATGATCTTCATCTGTTCCTTTCAATAAAACTAAAACAATAATGAATAAATTAAATTCATGTAGAAACGCTTTATCGAATAAGAGTCTACTTTCAACAGTTTCACCACGATTTGGGTGTTGAGTGCCATCTGCTTCTTTAAGTATTTCTTTCACTATGAGTTCATGAACGATTGTGTCCGTCATTTGGTTTAATTTCACTCTATTATATATCTGAAAGTGAAGCAACCAACTTTTTTTCTACAATCATCAATGCCTCTGAACATACACAGTATTTTGTATGAAGCTGAAATCCAGTTAAGTAACCAGTGAAGATTTGTACAGGAATCATCTAAGCAAAAGTTACTGTTTGTTCTTGAACTCTTCTGCAAGGTGTTAAGCGCTGTCGGTTACCCCGCTCAGCTTTCTGACAGATGAATATACCAAAGAAATATCTGATCTTATACCTTCAATTTGGCCATTTTGCAATACAGTATACGTTTACATTCTGTTTTTGTCAGTAGTATAGCATACACGTACGCTATCTTTTTTGACGAAGTCTAAGGAAAGTACAACAGCAAAATTCCCTTGACTTTAGTCTAGGGTCTTACAAAATGGTTGTCTGTGTGCCTGTATGTGTGCAAAATACGAAAAAATGGCTGTCAGATATTCTGTGGATAAGCGAATTATAAAAGAGAGAAAATATTCAAAGAGATGACTGAAGCAATAATTAGTGATGCGAAGAGAGAAAAAACCAAGCTAACTTGCTGTAGTTGCGAGATAGATGTCGCCAGAAATCAGTCAACACAAAAAAGTGATCTACGGACAAAAAAAATTACCGAATACAGATAGTCTATCGTGGCGAATTGATCAGAAATACTTCTTTTTTTTCTTGATCAAGAAATAATGTGCAAAATTTCATCATTCTAGACCTTACCGTTCGATTTAAAAGTCACCAAAGGGAATCCGCCTGCGCAGATCCAAGTTAATCAAGTCAAGAAACCGAGCGAGTGGAAACGCGCGTTACCTTGTCTTATTGCGTTCTATCTATCCGAAATGGAAAATATGGAATAACAATTCATAGGGTGACCAATCAGCATATGAGTAACATATCAATGCACAAGGGACAGAAATGCTAAGCAAAAAGAAACCAAAAGTAAAACGCTGAACAAAAAAAAAGAGTGATAGTAGCAAACACATTTGTCTAAGTCACAAAATAGATGTCGCATGAAACCGGTTATTATGGCATTGAAGGAAGTACCAAGCAACGAACTTTATGTTGGCAATAGTAAATATTCGTGAATATTGTGATGCAATTGACAAGTGTCAATGATGAGTTGTAGATTTGTGTCATTAAAAGTTGAACTAGCTTTGAACTATGGGAATAAAAGATTATTTAGTATCATTACGAATATCGCAATTATCTTACCCGAGTATAATTAAACGTATTTGACCCAAACAGGATGAACATAAAATGTATAGTGTACACCCGACTTCACGCGAATTTGATGAGTAAAATGTCAAAATTGTCAGCGTATTCAGTAGAAGACCGATAACAATCATTACTACTACACTGATGATGGTTAATTTAATCGTGAACGGTTGTTGTTTTAATGGTACACTAATTATAACCTTTTGACAAATTAATGAATCCAGTGACAATGAATAATCCGATAAACTGAGTTGACACAGTGAGCCTGAATAACATTTCTGACATAAGCAAATATAATTCAACGGTTTTACTTTATTATCTCGGATGCATATACTGTTATTCCCGCATATATTCTCTTTTGCACATTGATCTTGTGCATAGTTGAACAGATAGCATCGCGTCGTTTGATATCTATCGCATAGACACATATAACTATTGTCAAAAAAACAAAGCAATTTAACATTTTGTCTACACGGTAATTGATAATATTTGATTCGTTTGAAATAGTCAAAACTCATCACAGTCGAATTAAATAATGTTTTTGCATGTGGACATTGCATATTTTCGTTCACCGTCAAATTTTCGGTATACGTGTGAAATTCTATAAGAAAATATGAACTAAATGGACCATTAGTTCCGTCATCCTGAAACAATTGGAGAAAACCGACATCAGCATGGTTAATATAAACTGTTATCGTCGAATTATTTCCTAGCGAAATGCCTCGATGGAGTGAACGATGGAAATGATTTATTGTAGAGGCGTCAATGTGGCAATAATGAAGAACAAAAACAGGTAAAGCAACTATTTTGATTTTTTTCAAATCAAATATGATATTGCGAATGTCGAATTTTTATTCACACCTTTTACCGAAGAACTGTTGGATACATATACAAATAAATTTTTCCGTAGACAAATCTATCATCGCTAATCAGACGTTTTCCATTATTCATGCATGAATCGACTTTACATGAATTATATGAAATTTGACAGTTTGAATCAATTTTATTTATCGGACACAAACATAGTGGTCTTTGAGTTGATCCTAAACTGATGCAGATTGAGTTTTTATGACATTGATTGCAATTCGTATCATCGTTATCACATTTTTCTCCAAACCATCCCTGATCACATCTGCAAGAATATCTATGGTTGTCATTTGAATATTTAGTACGTATTCCATGTATACATTTGCACCGTTTCTTATCGATATTAGCAAACGCAGGTCAAACTAATTTCAATGATAATCTTTGAACTGGTAGAAACTCAAACCCCAGTGCATAGTACCAGATGTTAATGTATTTGACATGGTCAACTAAGATGCTGTGTGCATCAATACGAATATAATGATTAGAATTGAACGTGCTCGATTGAAACAATAAAGAGAGATAGTATTTTTTAAACGAGTAAATGTAGGATACATGTTTAATTTCTGCATAATCGGTTACTTCATGAGTATCACAGGAAATAAAATAAAATATAAAATTTATAACAGTTAGTGGTTCAACTAATTGCATTGGTACATAAAACTTGACAATGATCGACAGACGTTTTCGCCGATATTGGCATCTGTCATCATAGTAAGGAGCTGGTCAATTTGGCAACTCTTCTTCACTAAGCCGGAGGACAGAAACAAACATCTTTTAGAGTACGTTGATTTTGTACTACTAATCCTCGGTTGCAATACCAAGCAAGATATAATTTGTCATTGTATGTTAAAACACTTTGTGTTAGTACCCGTTCGTCTGGAAGAAAATCGTTCTTTTCGTCACGTGACGATACAGCTAGCCGGTCACTTTGACCTGGCAAAGGATCAATCATATTCGTTACATCGCTGTGAATGATGCTCTCGTCAACAATATCACAAAACCATTCGTCCTCTGCGTTGTCACAATCTACCTTTCTATTGCATCGGACCTTTCTGGAATACCATGATCTTGACAGAAAAAACCACATCCAGTAACAAACACCTTATTCGAGTGCAAACGTTTTGCACTGTCTAAAATGTCACCAGCACCAGCACCAGCACAAACTCAAGAAATAAATAACCCCCTATCCGATCAAATCAAAGCTTCGAGTTTACAACTTCCATTAACCCCAGAAGCTACTAATTTTGTTATAAAAGATTTTATTTCTTACCCTGGTCAAGTCAAGAACGAAATATATCGTTGTTTCTAGAGAATGACTTGAACGAATATTAAATATTGTTTTCATTAAAAATATAAATTCTGATACGGAGTAACAAAAATTCTTTTCGACTAATGACTGTTTCACTTATTTAGGAAAAAACTGTCCGCTGACTTTTTAAAAAGACTGTCCGCCAAAGAAACTTCCCCCCTTGATTAAAAACAATCGAAAAGTCTGGATCGTCCTACGTGAGAGTCAAGTTTCTAAAGTCAGTTTCAGCTTCAGAAACTGTACAACACTATACAATTCGTTCTTAGCGCCCAAGTTAGAAAATAATTATGCCAGTTTGTAGAGAATTGAATTTTGCATCGAATGAAGTGTTGTTCAACCTTTTCTATAAAAGTTTCTTGGTCAGGAAACGCAAAATACGATTTTTCAAACGCTTCAAACAGGATTTTGACGGTCTAAATGCATTTTTTTATGAAAGCTAATACTAGTTTCGTAATCAGCGTGAAAAACTACATCAAGAAATGTATTGAGATCGGTCCTACTATTACAAAATATTTCCAAAAACTTAATCATCGAAGTGTCGCATTACGTAGACAAGCCGCAATGAAGAAGCCGCTAACAAATTTATCATTTTAATTTGATATCTAGAAGAATATCAAGTTTCAAAATATAGTACAGTAATATATATGTCCATTTTTTAAAGTAATTTTATTATTCTCTTTTAAGAATGTTCTTATAGACAAATTTGTCGTAAGACTTGATCCATTTCTTGCTAATTATCTTAATCTTTTTTGTATAATGCTAAATTTAAGTGTAGATATTAGTATTTGTTTTTGTAAAATACTATTTAATATTAGAGCAAATCAAATAATTATATAAGGAATGATTCATAACATTTCCATAATTTAATCATAAATTAATCATATTATTAAATATGTTATTAAATTAAGTGATTAAATAATGATTAAATAATGATTAAATAATTAAATATTACATTAATAATGTATTGATGTTAATATAATTATTATTTTGTCCTTAGAGAATGTTACAGAGTGTGTTTGTGTTTCTAAGTGCAATTATATTATGGTCAAATAGTTTCACAGTATTGTAATATTCATTCGCATGTTTATTTACTTTTACGTTCTGACTGTTTTTTAAACATGTGTTCTGATAGAATGAAACGAAAAAAATTCTTAATGCGTCGTTACTCTGTGAAATAAAAGCAGTATTTTTGTTTTCGATGGCATCAAAATCAGTGTTGCTGGATTTACCAAATGAGCTTTTTCCATTTATTTTTCAATACTTGAGCTCAATCGATCTTATAAAAGCATTTTCCGATCTACAATCGCACCGGCTTCAAGCGCTCATTCAACCTTTTATATCACAACTTGATGTTTCTCAAGAATCTGATACATGGATTCAAACTTATCTACCAGATATATTAAACAAACACAATATTATTGCACTTCGTCTACAAATGAAGTATCTTGTCTTCATATCTGAATATTTATTATCAACTAACATTCAATCTGTAGAAGTAATTAACTGGGGTCCTATTGATGATACAGGAAAAACAGTACTAGGTCAACTTCGACGACATTTAAAAATGTTTTTTATGACGTGTCCATATTCGGATGAAGATGGAGATCTAGCAAGTCACTTATTTCAATCCGATTCTCAACTTCAACATCTTGCTATAAATAACTGTACGCTTTATATTAATGATATTGACATTTGCACTCAATTAACACATCTTTCAATTGAACTTGAAGGAATGCATCCACTATTTATACTCGTTGAACATTTAACTGGTATTCAGGAATTGAAGGTTAATGGAATTCAGTCATTTATCATTTCTATTTTTTATATATCGTTTTTTTCGTTATCTTAGGTCAAAATTCGAAGTCAAGACTGCATTGTTCAATTACCACCCGAGACTAGTGAAATAAAACCATGTCGTTCACTTCATTCTGTTACTTTTACCGGCTGGATTAAGTATTTTGATCATATGAAAAGTTTCTTCACTAATTTTGGCTCGACTATCGAATGTCTCTCGTTAAACATCGATTTAATGTTTCTTACAGTGGATGGTAAAGGACTGGAACAGGGACTATTGGACAAAATGCCTCGTTTATCATCACTTGATTTAATCATCCATTCCACTGTAGCAGATTCTGATCCATTAGACATCAAAACATTCCAGAGTTTCACTTGGCAAAAGTTCAATCCTATAGTGTATTGGAATGATAGACATGCTCATCAGCATACGATTTTCACCTTACCATATAAATGTGATCAAGTAAGAGATTATTTTGATTGAATATAAATTATAACCATTACTTTTTCGTGTTTTCAGTTTCATCATCTTTCAAACGAATTTGTTTCATCATGTGTCTCAAATCGACCAGTTTCTCTTTCTTTTAAACATGTTCGTTCCCTCTCACTCACTACTACAACATCATTAACTATGGAAACATTTCAGTTCATTCAAAAAGCATTTCCAAATGTTAAAACACTTGAATTAACAAATTGGATCAAACATCCATTAGATGAAAGTGAAGAAGATACAAGTGTTTCTTCCGTGAATGAAGATCTTCTTTTCGATACTACTTTACAAATACCGTCTGTCACTCAATTCTGTCACTTCACATGGTCACAATATGATAATTATAAGACATTTCGTCGTCTTCTTTCTCTTTTTCCAAACTTGATTTGTCTAGAACTGGATATTGAACAATCAATTCTGCGTGATATATTAACGCTTGCACATAAAGATGATTTGGTCAAAACTTTATTTGCTAATATCGAACAACTGAAGATAAGCGATTTTCATCATGAAGCAAAGCCATTGATAGACGCAGAATTTCATCATTTTTTCCCCAGAGTTAAAAATCTCATCACTGAAGACGATGATGATGCTGACATTGAGTGAATCGTATTTCTAATCAATTAAATATAACTGAAATGCCTCATAATAATGATGAAACATTGTAGTGGATATATTCTATTCACCAACTCAATTAGTTGTTTAATTTATAATTTAATTTTTGGTTAACTTTAATACAATTCCTCGTTCAGAGAATTTTCAAATTATATTTGCATATCTCAATTATTCTCCACGCTCCGACACCTTGTGTTGTTGAGAGCCTACAAAATTCTGTTAAAAAAAATCTTTTTCTTCTGCTTATGCCTCAAAGACATTTTTTTCCTTACTGCAACAAACATGCTTGCACGAACCGAGAACGTAAAAGAAAATAAAGTAAGTCATCATCAGTAATCCAGCGCAGAAAAAAAATAAAAAGAGAATGATGTATTGACATAGAGCATGGAAGAAATACTTTTACTCTATTTTCTTATCAAGCATTGACTTTTTTTGAATTTTTATAAAAAAAACACACTATTGTTTTTAACCGATGGGATATCTCTTAAGTGCGAGCGATTAGAGACGTAAATCAATTAGAGAAAGTCGTGTAGCACAGTGGGCAATTTTGATCAGACACGTGGACATGTGTCATAGAAGTGATACGAAAGCCTCTAAACACTATATCTATAGGTTTTCGTATGCGCTTTTTCGATAGGTGTGATTTGCAAGATCAAAGATGTTTTTACCAGGATTTTCCAGAGATCTAATTTTTGGAAAACCTAACTAAAAGTGATTTCGAACTTTGTAAATCACACCGTTACAAAGCCAAAAATGGAACCTCACTTTACTGGACACACGTTTTCAGAAAACACGTAGCGAAGGAAAAACAAATATTTTCGCGGTTCCAAAACGTACTAGGAAAAAATTATTTTTACGAATAGACAGACAGAGTGACAGGTCTAGTTTCGAACTATGTATAATCTTTTGAGGTTATCATATTCGGCTTCGGGAGAAACAATATTTCTATATTCATAGGTCTGATTTTAAAGGAAAACTTGCATAAAGGTTTTCTTACTTAAGACGGCACTTAGAAAAAAACTTCCTATGGCAGTTAAATCGAGAGTATGTTAACGCATATGGCCTGCTATTCAAATTTTGTAAAAGTTTACTTTCGTTTTTTTCCCTAAAGTCCGCGTGGTTGCCCACTGTGTGTAGATGATTATAATAGAATGGCTGCAGCACGAAATTCACCACGATGCAGAGATCCAATGCACAATGGGCCACCTGCAGAACGCAGTTCGCCACGATGCAGAGAACCAATTCACAACGGCTCAGCTTCAGAACAACGTAAGTCGAGTTTTTAACAAATTTTTTCAAAAACAACTTTTGCACATTTAATAAATTATATAATATAGATATGGAGATTCATGATGTTTTTATCAATGGTGATGGAAAGAATGATATCATATGGAAAGTGAGTTTCAACAATTTTTCTTTTATTTCTTTTACTTACTGCATTCATTGACAGATAATGGGTTAACAGCTGCATAAATCAAAAAGGTAATCAAAATATTATTTCCTGATCTTTCTATTGATTCAGAAATCAAAAGTACTATTGAATATAAACAACAACAAAATCGTTTTGGAGACCTCAAGGCGTAAAGTCACCAAGACGTAAGTACGTGTTATTTGTTTCGCTATTGACTTTTTGATGATTTAATACATGGAACAAATACGTAAATGAAACTTGGCATGTAAAAATAAAAAAACTTCGATTTTTCATGAAATGGACGCTCCGATCAGGTCACATAGGTAAAAAATAGCACGTGAATCCTAAAACTAAGAGCAAACAGAATTTCGATAAAACTTCTATTCTAGAGCAAAAACACTTACCTTTGCCAAGATAGTTTTTGGTACTTTTGGTATAGGAATTGTTTTGCAATTTCCTCGTTTGCCTTGAGTTTTTAAATGAAAACTAAGTCTGTTTCCGTAAGCAGCATCCAGTTTTAATCGACTGATCTGTTATACAAGACACATGGCAAGAAAAAGGTCTAAGGGATGGTCTGAGACGTACCGGTTTGGATCGAAAAAGTGAAAGTGGTTTTCGCATCTCGTATTTCGTTCAGAAATTCGATAATGGTTGCAAATGTCCTCTTGATTTCGGATAAATTCAAACCAAATGAGAAAGTTATGAAGCAAAGTCTTACTTGCTCATCGAAAGCACCAGAAATGCTCTCGGGTTAGAAACAGCCGTAGCTTAGATATTTAGCAAAAACGATAGTCACGGAGGCTAAAGCATTTCAAAAACATTAAACTTCGAAAAATCAAGCTTAATTTGGTTCTGGGTCAGATATACTGCTTTCCAGTCCAAAATTTTCACTCATATGACCGGTCTGAGTCAACAGACCAACGCTGTCAGAAAATTAAAATTTAGCCCTTTAATTTATGGAATTTATCTAATAATTTTTTCACTAGGTAAAAGAATTGATGAAGAAAAAGATGCGGGATATTGAAGTCGTCTGAAAACTTAATTAGAAATTCACTCTTTACACTACCAAAAAGTACATGTTTTCTAGATTCTATTGATTATGAATTTAATTTATCATCAATTAATTATAAAACATTTCCACTTTATAATGTATTAAACAAGCATTAAAATCCTGTGAATTTTATTCTTAATGTTGTATTATAGCTTTTCATTGTCAGCATTCATATGCTCATACATCATCATCGAAATCATCAGTTCAATCAAACCTTAAAGAACTGGATACTATTTTACTTAGGGCATACCAAAAGTTCGTAGGGTGATACCTTAATACCTGATGATAAGCTTTAAGTAATTTTCTTTCTATAAAGTTTGATAGAGAAAAGAATGTTCTATTTTTCTATGCTATTTGACCATACGTCAACTAATTTCATAATAATAAATATTCGATAAGATCTGTTTCGTTTGCATACGTGCTGGTTATATGAATACTGATGAGTATTTTTTGAATAACTTTTGATAAAAACAAGATAGAGAGCTGCGGTTTTTACTACTGGAAAGAGTAGATAAAGACGCATCGAACAGTATATTATAGGTTTTTATAATATGAATTCATATGTTTTTTTTATTCAGTTTTCTGTTGCAAAAATAGTTTTTTTATGAAAAAACGAAAAAGCAAAAAATAGTGGTGGTTTTTATAGATTTTGCTAGGAAATCGTACTAGAGGGTCGACTAGAACACATATTATTCATCTCAGCCTTTTGCATTTTGTAGATCTTCGATTCATGGTTTGAATTTATACTTGATAATTCAAAATTCACTGTAAATAATTTACCAGATTTGTTTGTTCTTAAAAAAGTCAATAGAAAACCTTACAAAAAACAAATCAGGAAATCCTGGAATATACGATTCGATGTGTCTTCATCTCCTCTTTCCAACGGTGAAAACCGCAGTTCTCTATTTTGTTTCTTACAAAAATTATTCAAAAAATACTCACTCGTATTTTTTACAATTAATATTAATACAACCAGCATGTATGCAAACGAAACAGATCTTATCGAATATTTATTATTATGATATTGGTAGAAGTATGATCAAATAGCGTAGAAAAATAGAGCATTCTTTTCGCTATCAAACCAAGTTACTTAAAGCTTATCATAAGGTATTAAGGTATCATCCTACCAACTTTTGGTATGCCCTAAGTATTTGCTGTTGCTTAGGAAGTAAATTTAAAGTTGAATGTCGTCCACAATATAATGAAGAACAAAATTAGTTTAAAATTAAAAGAGAAGAATTATATGATCGATATTCAGTTGGTATATTTGGTAAACAATTTCAAGAGTTTAATGAGGTTTTACATTCCGATGAATTTTCAGCTGATGAATTAGCACCAATGACCGCAGATCAAACTGAACGAATTGATGGTATTATTTGGATAAATAATGATAGGCTATCTAACCATGAAATACAAAATACATTTCTCAGATGTGGTAATGAAGCTAACATTGAAATTTACTATACAACAGCTGTTATCTTTATACATATACCAACATTTGAAAAGCGAAAAAAGTTTCTGTTTTTTGCTGTTGATTGAACTGTGTGTTTTTCGTACAAATACATACATAAATAGTAGTCTTAGGGAGAACGTCATTCCGGCAAATAGAGAAGGTCACCTATAAAATGAAGCAGACGTCAATCGAACAAACAACATTTTATCGGAGTCGAAAGAAAACTAATTCATTCCCAATGAACAAGAGGGTATATCGAACTCTATCAGTCTTTTTGTTACCTCGTCATGAATGGGTTTAACTGAAACAGTCATCATCGGAGACGTATCCCACAGCGATCTGGCGAATTATGTATAGTTGTAGATTTCTCGTTCTTCCAACCGAACGACTTCTCTAACTTCCGAAGAATTTCGCTATCACCACCTGTAATTTTAGACCTTCCTCCCTTTCTATCTGTAGGAATTGTACTTTTTAAAAATTCGGAGTAGTTTATCCGTCATATCTAGGATTTTTGATTCAGATGATTCTAATGTTTGATGCATAATAAACTCCGCCTCACAACGTAAAGGTTCTCCTCTGGGTTCAAAATAATCTTGTTCCATCAGTCTCTTAAGTCTGAATCGTTTGCTCCAAATGTCTGACGAGAGATGTCAAATTGTAACAATATAGGAAAAATATTATTTAGAGCCAAATAGTTTCGAAAGCGGTAAAAGCGATTATATTCCGTTCGATATTTCCCGAGCACTTCATTCGTTTGCACCGCCGTTAAACTAGTCTGAGTGATCATTGATTGACATGTCTGTACCCATGCACAGTTTACAGCCTAGCATCAAGTGTCCGCGGTTCATTTCACAGAATACTCTTGTGCATAATTTATTATTATGTACTTGAGTTTACAGTCAATAATTAATCCCCCAACAGACGACACTAGGTGAGAGTTCGCTGTAGTAGCCGTAACTACATTAGTTCATCTCGCTCGAGAATTCGATAAAATAATGAAATTAGAAAAATTATTAAATTGAGCATTCAATACCAGATCAGTAGTATTATTTATCGTAAATTCATTAGTTCTGTGCGCAGATTCCACCAGCTGGCAAGGTTGTGAAGTAATGGTAGCTATATGACTAGTTGAAATGGATGAGATAATACAACTTTTGCTCTCCTTCTCGTGATTAGGAGCCTTCATAGCAGCTACACTGTTCTGATCAGTAAAGTCGTTCGTTTGTCTGATATCGAGCCAGAGTAGATCTACACAGCGGATCCTTATTATTAAACATACTGAGTAGAGGTGGTGGAAACCTAATGAATCTACTTAATTCGTCATTATATATGCGAGTTATCTTTTCTTCATATGTTCAAAATTATCCTTCCGTTTAAATTTACTTCTGCTAATCCGACACCATTGTTTGACATCATATCAGTAATTTTGCAGGTATTACCAAGAATACCTGCACAGAAACATAGAATCATATGATGGCAAACAACGCTGCCGCATTAGCACAAGAAGTAAGTGATTAAAAAATCAGAGAAATCTTCAATCTCAACATAAGGTGCTTTCCATTTCGTAACATATTTATTGTATATGCTTTTTCACTTTCTTAAATTCTGCACTATGTATAAATTGCTGTTATAATCTCGTTAAATCCTAGATAGAATTTCACGTTTTTCTCTTTCATGGACAAAGGTGATTTAGTAAATAAACAAAACCACGTAAAAAGCGATGGAATTCTGAAGCGTCTTCGATGGCTACAGAGAAAAATAACTTTAGGAGTACGATGAATAGGAACATCAGAGAAACAAATAAAATAGAAAACAAAAAGGAAACGAAAAAACAGACTAAATAAAATTTAAAAGAGAAAATGCTGGTTCAAGGTTATTTGCCAAAATGTCAAATTGACTGGGAAAGAGAATTGAACAGCAAGAAAAGCAAAATATAAAGGATGAGATATTCTGTGGCAAAGAAAGAACTGTACTGTAGTATGTGAACGAAATCAATACATGTGAACATGCACAGCGAACACAAGAGAATGCATGTTCATAATGTATAACACAAGGGGTGAATACAGTGGAATCTGAAAAGCTGTTCATACTGCCGACGTTGCTTTCTCTATGGTATTCCACTAAAACAAAATTTGCCCAATTTCGAACAAACTTTTAAGAATGTAGGACGTTTAAAATTATGTTTTTCGTTCTAAATGTATCTCTATTTCTGAGATGAACTTAAAGATCTTTGTTTCAACGAAGAATTTTAAGCAAACAAATTAAAAATTAGTTCATTATGTAGAGAATTTTGTGCTCTATTTCTCATGTTAATTGCGCATCATTCGCACTTGACCTGAATTAATTAATGAGAAATTATGAAAATTAAAAGAGATAGTCGTTTTTTCTATATATATGCTTTGGGGTAATTATGATCACTCTACTATTTTTTATGGGGTAATTATGATCAGTTCGTGCAAATTACACGGAATAAACAGAATTTGACGTGTACCGATCTCCAGAAATCGGCTTTTAGTCTAGTTCCAGTGAAAAATGTCTTCGAGAATATTATAATTAATTACATATGTAAAAAGCGGAATAAAAACGCGTGTTTTTAGTGAGTATTGTGCATAGAATGAAGATGGTTGATTATAAATGCATTTCTGTTCATTAAAATTAGCAGAATAATTAAG
>CAJNOQ010002862.1:0-22329 GCA_905250885.1 Didymodactylos carnosus | reverse complement strand
TATCTAACGGTATGTGAATGGGAGACCTATCCCTTAACCAAAAAAACTAGATAGGTTTGCAAGCTGAAGGTATCGACCGCTGAGCTCAGTCAAAAGTTCAGTTTTGACCAAACGTCATTGAAAGAGACCGTCATTGAAAACGTCATTGAAAGATACCTCTCTAGAATCAGTTTTCAACGTAGAATTTGAAAATATTAATGAGAATAAGTAAAAACGTAAAGGGAGAAAATTGTGAACCATTTTCTGAAAAAGAACAGTTTTTAGCTTTTTCGACCTCGTCTCAGTATTTCGCATTTTTCTTCATCAAGATTTCATTTTTTCGAACTAAAAAGGTGATATTCGTGATCAGCTCGATCTGGCGATTCAGAATATGTATAATATTTCACTCTGTGTTTGACCTACGAGCATCTTATAAGCACCAATCATGAAAGAGTAAATGTACTATCGTCTTAGACATATTAAAATATCTAGACAAGAATCATCATTATTTATAATGATCAAACGAATTTAAAATGAATAATTGATAAATAATCTTTATTTGTTTTTTATTTATTCAATTAAACACTGAATGGTCTTAATAATGTGTCTTGAAATTAAAATAAAACTTTTTATCAATATTTGTTGCCGATGATCTACATGATCGATTATTATTATTATCAACAGAATTATTTGTAGTAATTAATAATAAATATATTTCGTTTAATGTGGATTATATATAAGACCTTGTTATTAAAAATTTGGCGATGTTACCTAGAACAATTTTATGTACTATAAATCAATCAATTATTTATTTTAACATTAGATAAACTTAAATTATGAAATAAAAGCAAAATTTAGATATTTTATCTGTTAAGTGTGTATTATGCATATACGCGTTTTCTATACCTGTAATTTTTATTTTATTACTTCTAATCTCATATTCTCTTTTTATTGACGTAACAAATAATAATAATAATAATGATGATGCAGATAATGATACTGTTAGTTGTTTCATCATTGTCAACAGCATCAACATTATCAACATTCCCAAAAGAAAAGAAAAAAAAACGTGTTCACTATCGAATATTCTTTGAAAAAAATCAACAAAATTTTATGTATGAAAACCTACAGAAGAAAAATAGAGGTAGTCTAATTAAAAGTCCGAAAACGGACACAATTATCAATGTAAGTGAAGAGATAGAAAATGGGCTAAATCAAGATAAAAATTTAACATACAGTACAGGTGACATTTTATCAACACATAAAGGAAAAGTCATCATTCAAGGTAACTACATTAACAGTATTTATAAGACAAACAAAATAAGATAGTTGTATAATTCAATGTTGTATACTTAATTTTATATTCTAGACGAACAATTCATTAAAAATAAAAATCAGTTATCAAATGAACATATAATTGAGACTATAGATGATAGTGAACGTTATTATTTATCCCGTTCACTTCGTCAACGTATATCAAAAGCATTATTATCATGGCAAGAATTTATTCACGTTCAATCATCATGGTCATGGGTCATATTGATAGCTGGTTTTCTTACATATTCCATAGGCGAAGCTTTGACATGTGTTTTCCCATTATTATTTGTTGCACTTCAAGAAGAATTTAAAAATGAAGGTTCATCACGTTTAGCATGGGTACAATCGATGATGAATTCTGTACCATGTCTTGTTGGACCTATTGCATCGACATTAACAACACATTTAGGCTATAGAA
Organism: Didymodactylos carnosus; assembly: GCA_905250885.1. Lineage (NCBI taxonomy): Eukaryota > Metazoa > Rotifera > Eurotatoria > Philodinida > Philodinidae > Didymodactylos > Didymodactylos carnosus. The sequence goes on along the minus strand of CAJNOQ010002862.1, from coordinate 20,615 downwards.
AAACTACAATGTTAGGAGGTAATATAGTAAAATAATGAATAATTTATATGTCTTCTATTTATGGTATCTACTATTTAGGATTTATTGCGTCAATGTCATTATTAGCTAGTTCATTTGCTCGAAAATTAGAAATACTATATGTGACAATAGGTTTTTGTTATTCGTTTGGTAATTCACTTGTGTTAGTGACCACTGTAGTAGCTGTTACCGAACATTTTGAACATAAACCATCATTTGCATCCGGTGTGACGATTAGTGGTAAGCTCAACTGTAGGATCGCATATATGGGATGAATAGAAAATGTACATGACCATTCCTTGAAATGTTATTTCACTTTATCTCTTAATTACAGTGTCAAAAGGAAGAAGCATATTTAACCCTTTTATATCCCTGTATATTTTTAAATATGATATGATTCAGCTTTTGTTCACAATTATGCTAATTTCATTTAAATACATGGTGTTTCATACACTCTCTCGGAAGAAAAGTTTGAACTTTTTTTGCAGAAATAATATTTAGAAATATTCTTCTAATCATGAGTTAAACTCATTACAACAAGCTCATATTTTCCTCTAAACTGATTCGACTGCCGTAAATAAGAACTATTGTCGAGTATGGCATTATTATTATTTGTGCTATTTTTTTCGTATCAGTCGTAGAAATAAAATCGTGACTATCACTCGAAGTACAAAGCGGTAAAGGATCGGATGACAAAAACTATTCCTTTGATAAAGGACCACACGGTTAAATAGCTAAACGGTTCTTATCCTCTATTTATTAAACGTTCTTAAGATCTATCTTTTTCTTACTCTCTAAGCTTCTTTTCTTTCTTGTTCTCTATCGTAAAATCTCAAAATAGTATTTCAAAATTATAGTAAACGGAATTTAGTTGAATGTGAGAACGTGCTGTGACGATATGATGGAAGAAATTTTTTTACACATCATTTAACTTTGTGTCAAAAATTCAGTTTTATAAACTCTGATTTTGGTTGCTATGCTCATCTTCACTGAAATTCTGGGTATGGCCTTACTTCACTACCTTTTCTTCTTATCGTTAGGTGGTGCTTTTGGTCAATGTGTATTTGCTATTGTTTTACAAAAATTGATAAATCATTATAAATGGTATGGTGCTCTAATGTTATTCTCTGGTATTGTTTTCCTTACTGTGGCGTTAGGAGCACTATTCAGAGAAGTTGAATATGACGAAGATGAGGAAGATGAGGTACGTAGACAAAAAGAAAAACCCACACAGTTCAAATCGTTAACCAGAACAGATTATTTCACACATAGGAAGAAGAAGTCGATGGAGAAAACACCAAGAAGCAAGGTGAAGATAATCTGAGCGAGCATGATGAAACGCCAATGGAAACATTGAAAAGTATTAAAAGTACAAAAGATAAAAAAGTCGAGGATACTAATGAAGCCACGATACGATTTAATCAGACGAGTAATCATACTATAGATGTGTTATTCTCCAATAAATCGACAAAAAGCCATTTACATAAGCAGTATTCAAAATCAGAATTATGTGTACCAACAGCTTTTAGACAAAATTTTGAAGATGAATATTTGCATAAGAAAACAATGTCTGATGAGTATCAATTAAACCATGAAAATCCAGTAGTATCAACAAATCCGATTGATCAACAAGTACAACAAAATATACCGATGAAACATGCTGATAGTTATAAGTAAGTATTGTGTGACTTCTAGTCTTCATACGTCAAGAAACAGTGCCTGTTCTTCTTACTAGTTTAATAATATTTGTCCTCATTCATTTACAGAGAAATTGTTCATCCAAAAGGACTTGTAGAACGATTATCTCCATCATCATTGATTACATCAACGAATTCAAAGTCAAATAATCCAACAACGAGAAAATATTCAAATGTGACTCCTTCAACGAAACTCATTCGACGTACCCAGCGTTCAGCTAGTGCTAATAATTATTCCCGTATGGCTACTGCCCATCATTATCCATTTTATCGTCAGCATCATTATTCACAACATCAACGACGTCGAAATTCATTATCGTTTTGTCATCATCCAACACATCATCATTCGCATCATACATCCGTTTTACAATGTAATTATGGCGCTAAGATATCACAACTACGTTTATGTTCAAAAAACATTTACAATTATGAAAGTCTATTGAATATTTGTAAACTACAAAACTTATATTCTCGTATCGATCGTAGTCTATCATGTCCAAATTTAGTTCCATCTAAACAACTCATCTCATTTCCACCAATTATCGATAAAGATAAAGAAGAAAAAACATCAGAAAATCCATTGAAATTTATATACCGTGAACTATGTCAATTGGCTAAAGTATTGAAAATATTACCATTTTTATTATTATGTTTTAGTGTAACTATTATCACAATATTTTATGAAGCAACCTGGACATTTCTTGTTGATTATATGAATAAAAATAATCTATCAGATAATACCGGCTCACATATAATTCTAGCCGTTGGTATCATCTTAATATTTGGTGAAATTGGCTTTGGTTATATGGGTGATAGTAAAAGAATACATCCTCTATATCTGTACGCTTGTTCATTGACGATCAGCGGTCTATGTCAGTCTCTAATACCATTTGCCATCAAATCATCATCAAAGTTGTTACCATTAATGTTATTTATTGGTTTTTTACAATCCGCACAAGAAGTTTTAATGCCGATATTGTGTATTAAATTTGCTGGAGTAACAAATTTTCCCAGGGCATATGGAATGTTATTATTCGGTCAAGGGTTTAGTAATCTTATTGGACCACCGTTATTAGGTACGTATAGATGTTTGTGATAAAATTAGAAAAATGAGTGATATGTATGATATGCTCATATAACGAGTATTAGAAACATATCAATTAGAACTGATCTTATTATTTCAGGTGCTATTGCTGATCGTATGGGTTCATATGATTTAACCTACTACACAATATCCATCGGAACGGTTGTTGCTTCATCATTTTTATTTACTATGCCATTAGTTCAAAAATATTATAAATGTATGTGTATGAAAAAGAAGACAAATTCCAGCATAACCAGTGGTGAAAGCGGAGAGTCAGTTTGTGGTGCATCATCATTAAATGAAAATGGTATAACACAAGCAACTTCATCTTCATTTATTAATAACAACAGTATTAATAATACTAATACTACTAATAATAATTAAATAAAACGTACATTTTCTATAGGATAGATATTTGTCAGATAGAAAAAAAGAAATGAACAGTATATGTAACAATATTGATATTTTCTTTTGTTTTTATGTGATGATTAAACACTATACCAAGGATACAATTATCTTATTACCATTTTTTTATTCTTGTGTATGTCACACGCCTGATGATTCTAAACATTTATTTTTGTGCTTTGTTGTTGTTTTTTTGAGTGTAAGAGAACTTGAAACTAGTACTATTTTTTGTCGTAAAAGCTTTGTCCTTGAAATAAATATGTTTGTTTTAAATGAGTGACAATATTGTCAAAAAGTACAATTTTTCTTGCAAATTATTTCCACAGTACTTTTCGATAGAAAATAAGTCTACTTATCAGGTATGCTTCAACGGTAGCGTTAAACAATCGACAATTTTTATAAATAAAGATGATCAAAATAGACAAATGCAAAATATTGTTTGTCTTTCTAGGAAGCTTAGGGATGTTCTTTAATGTGAAACTTGCTTTGCCGAATGCGCATATATTCAAAGATGTTTGTATAGATAGATTAGAAGAATGAGTATAACCAATACTATCTAAGAATTCTATCACGTCCTACTTCTATAATTGTCTGTTGATTACGTCAAGTTTTATAGTCTTGACGAGAAAAACGGATGTTTTTTTGTCATGCAGAAAAGTACCAACTATATTATTATAAACTCAAGAGTACTTTTTAATTTCCTTTCTGCATTCTATTCTATCATCATTTATCTTAACCTGTGTTCTGTTTTTTTTCTTCTTAAAGATATGATTTGAATTGTTAAATAGAAAATTATGCATTTGCAATTGTTTTATCATTATCGATTATAAAATACATAAATGGCAACGAAACGAGATATTACTTCCATCTAATCTATACAGCTACTCACATACTCCAGATACAAAGTAAGTAATACTCATCAGCATATTTTCTTTTCTTTTAGTCCACATAGACAAGAATAGAAAAGAATGACAATATTTCTTTTCCTTAGTTTTTCAAAGGGCCTATGTTAAGATCAAATAGAGGCAATTCGATAAAAACTTTTTAGTTGTATTAAATTCATTATTCTAGTATCAGCTATGATAATATAAAATAATAGCAACAGTAACAGGATTTATACGATTTATAAATGTAATAGATCATTTTTAGCCTAAACAGAGCCAGTTTTACACACATAAAGTAGAGCTATTCGTTAAAAAGATAAAAATTAATGCCTGTTAGAAATAGCAACGTTAGTGCACATATTTTAAATAACTTTTGATTGAAGATAACTGGAGAGCTGCAGTCTTCGCTATTCTCTAGTTTGAATTGTAAAGAAAAGGAGTCATTAATGTCTTGCTTCTGGGATTTTCCTTTACAGAAATTTCAATCTACAATTTCGGCTGTTTTGGGCATTTTACATTTTAAAATGCAGAAGAATTGATTTTGCATTTCTAAGGTTGCATCTGCTTTCTGTTTTGCTTTTGCAAATGTAAATATCTAAATACTCCAAAGTTCTGCATCTTCACATTTACAGTTTCAAAATTTTTGCACTCGTTAGATATTTACATTTGGCAGATTCCAGAAAGTGAGATAAGAATCAGCCCAGGTCCATGAAAACGGTGTCGTTAATGGATCATAAACGTCAAGTGAACCAACCGTTTCTACGTCGTTTAACTCGGGCGGTTTTACGATCAAAAAACGGTTGACGGTCTTTTTTTACAGGTTATTTTTTCATCGTTAATGCAATGTTTTATGCATGTTGCACTTAAACGTTTTCATTTTTTATTAGAGATCTCGAAAATATTATTTGAGGCACATTTTGGTCCTTAGTGCCATTTCTAGTACCAATCTAGGATCACAATACTATCTTTAGTTTTAAACCCAAATGGTTACTTCTTCTAATCAAGTTTCATTGACTTGTATATACGAGAAAAGGAAAAATTCTTAAGTTATTCGAAGAAAGTCAGAGTTGCATATATACTAGTAGCTATAGCAAAATAAAAGAGATAAATGATAAATGATTTGTCGATAAAACGGTCCGTATACAGCATAGGCTTTGCCTGGTCACACCAATGAATGATCCATTTTTAGACCATTAATTGTACAATCAGCCCAAAACCCAGTCTGATCAAGAATATCACCTTTTTAGCCTTCCCAGTGCACGTTTTTACGGAGAAAAATTCGAAACACTCTGAGAGTCTCAAAATTGGGAAAAACGTTCATGTTCGAAAAAGGTCTTTGTATTTTGAACCTTCTAAACATTTGTTTTTCGGATTCAGTACTGAAAACTGTGTTTTCGAAGGTTTCCATATGTAATGTCATTGTAGGAAAAATTCTTTTACAAGCATAGCTCCAAAGCGAAGGCCTCGCCGCAAAAAGCTATTTGGCTTTTTGTGTTAAGAGATGGAGCTCTAATTTCTTGAGCCATTCGATCGACCTTGATTTATACTACAAAAAAATGCATCGCTGTTTTCTAAAATTTGTGTCATTCCTGAGAAAGCACACTTTTTCTGAATCAGGAGCGAAAAAATCGGAATTCTGCCCGTAACTCTCTATTTTCTCCGCCAGAACTCACTTTTATACAATAAAAATATCATATTTGGAGTAAGCATCGAAAACCCAGTCGAATGATATATGTTTTCAAAATTTTCATTGATTTTCAGTTTTTAGTGAAAATTTCAGTAATTTTTCAACGTGAAAATTCGAAAGCAACAAAGATGGTTGGATAGGATAAAAATGTATATTTGGAAACCCTCAGAGTGTTTCGAATTTTCCGCCGTGAAAACGTGCACTGGGAAGGCTAAAAAAGTGATATTTTTTATCAGAGTGGAATTTCCTATCGAATGGTGTATAAGAAAACCAAAAATAAAATAGTGCTCAAACTTTGAATTAGCGGCCCCTTATCCATTCTGTTTTCTATCTGGCATATATATCGAGCAAAAATCCCGATTTCGATCGTTTCGCCAATCCCCATCTCGATTCCATCCCGTACGCTTCATCCAGATCCCGATTCCATAAATCTTTTTCCTCCAGTTTCGATCCCCGAGATCGGAATAATCGCGCAGGGCTCTACCTGGGAAGACGTTTCGATGAATAGAAAAGCAATGAACCTCCATCACGGTGTTCTCTCATGGTTACTCATGCTCTCCATATCGCATAACCTCTACCATATTAATTCTAAAATTTATTAGGAAGCTAAAATAAAACCTGCAAGTAGATTCTTCTAATTTTTTCTTTTCTTACGGATGAACAGACAAGCAGACGTATTATTTATACGATCCGCCTTCCAGCTCAGGGAATATGAGCAATTTCAAACCATTGGAAAGTAGTTTGGTATTTTATCCGACACAGAGTCTGTACTCATATTCATACATGTGTATGTATATGAATGCCTGGGATTCTGAAGTTGTGTAGGAAGCGAGGAGCTAGCGGTATGAGAGTGAGATACCAAATAATATTTCAGGGTTTTCCACAATCCTAAGCACTCTTGTACATGCACGTATTATGAATATAATAGGAATGTAGTCTTCATCTTCCTTACACATATTGAAATGTCGCGGATATATAGCCAGTTCGTATTATGACGGCACTCTGAATTACGTAAAACATCTCTTAATATGATCCGGTGCCCTAAATTCCAGCATTTTGTCAACTGAACCTGAACGTGTGTTTGCTTATCCATAATTGTTCGCTTGACTGAAATCATGAGTCTTGAGAAAAAAATGTTTGTCGATTGTCAGCAAGACAAAACCCACATATTACTACTATAGGAAAAGACACAGCCATAAACCCTTCACTGTAGAGGTAATCGACTATGAAGAACCCATCAAGATCGACTTCGAGACAGAAAGTTCTTCACGCCTTCGATGCTCTGTATAGTTCCTTCAAAACTTAGTGTAGTCTGTCTACTGAGGCAGGCAGCGTGAGATGAAAGTGGACATGGTTCTCAGCGTCTCGATATCTCTCATCCCATTACTCGACAGTTTGTGATTGACTTCGAGACGAACGAAGCGTGTCGAGGTGCCTGGCGTAACCTTCATAGTTCAGTTTTACTAGAAAGTTCGTGTTTATACGTTCATTCAAACATGTGAACCCAAAGATCGATCGTAAGGATGCCTTGGTTTTTCTTTTCATCATTGTCCAGTTCGTCAGAACCAAGTTCTTCCGGTTGAGAATGGAGTGATTCGATGAACGTTAGCTAACAGAAGAATGAAACATTTTTCCGTGCCGCCTATAGCACGGAGTAAAAAGAAATTGAGAATGTGCAATGTGAAAGAAATTTATTAATGCTTATTTGCTAGGATTCTATTCCATCTGTTCACGATAGTCAAGCTAAACCACATCTTGTAGACAAGCTGTCACTTGAAACAACATTAATGGATAGAGCTCTTGACGGCACAGTAGAGCTGAGAAAATTCTGAAGCTATAATATACTTTACTAAATTTAACTAGGTATATTTCTAAATATTTAGAGGAGGTTACTGTTTTCCCGTGAAGAAAAAAATGCAATCTGCAAAAATGAAAATGCGAGAAGTGCACTATAGTGATGACGCCGCTTTATTTGAACCTTCAAATATAGTTGATACAAAAGAGATAGCTCGAACTATCTTCTATATAATTAAACACTTGGCCTCTCTGTTTACAATCGTTTCTAGATGTCGTGAGATTCCCTGGAAATTTCAGAATTTAATCAATGGATGTGTGTAGAAAATCTCAAAAACAAACGAAAATAGATTATTAGTCTTTTTGAATCTCATGGTAATGCTTGTTTTCCGATATAAGTGAGAAAACTTATCAAATATGAGTTTTGAGAAAAATATCCTAACAATCATAGTTTCTACTCTGCTGAAAAAAACTTTTCATTTTTTCTTAAAACAGAAAATTTGTGAACAAGGTATTTTATCTTTTCAACTATGTCACCATACATATCAAGTATAACAGATGTTTTTCTGAATAAAGATTTTTTTAGTTGGTTTCGACTTTGTTTAAAGGTTCCAATAAACCATTCTGTCAGTGGTTTCCACTAAACGCAACATTTTTCACTTGCTGAGGTTAGTCAGTGTTGAGATATTAAAAGACCAAGTAACGAGGAACATCTTTAGAGTAAAATTTCATTTCATCATGATTAGGCTCGTTTCATTTACGCGACAAAATTCTCATATCTAACAGAGCCCGAAATGAATCGAATTATTCGGCATTTGATTCGTTTCGGCTTTTTTCCGAATCGAATCGAACCGAATTTTATATCAAAAATGTTGAATCGAATTGAACCAATTCAGGATTCAAAACAGCTGTCCCGAATCTGATCAAATCATCAGACAAACTTGATTCGTTTCAAGCTCTGGTGTTCTAACTCATTTTTTCTCAAAACCAGCTGTTAATACGGATAAGTATTAAATAAGTTATACACCAGCCTTGACCTTGTTTCCATTTTATGAACTTTGAATTCTCTCAAGCATTCTTCTCTTTGCAGTTGTTTTCGATGCGTAAACCAGGTCATTTTACTACCATTCTTCCTATTACCACTATCTTCAATCAGCATGGATATTATGGACGACAACTGGTACAAATTTTCATTAATTATACTTGTGTCATCAGTGATATGTTGTGGACTCATACCAATATTTCTTCGACTCTGGTTAGCACGAAAACGCTATTATCGTTATTGTGCAGAACGTAGTCTAATTGAACAATGTATGCCATTTGCATTCAATATCCAGAAATCAATCTATAGTGATCTTACGCCCGAACTATGTACATCTATTTCATTCCAGCATGAAACACCGACAACACCAGTAAGCGAATCAAACCAGCTATATTCCACAATCTATAGTGAAATACCATTTATTGATTCCAAAGATGGTGTTGCTGATGTAACATAATCAAAATAATCATGTTCGATTAAATCTATATTTATTCATAGGTGTGAAATATTTGTTTGTTTTTTTGATATTCTCTATTCGATTGTTGTATATAAAATTTTTTGCTACTTGTGTTTATTGTATAGACTCGCTTTTTTTTGTCTGATGATACAATTTTCAATCAATAAATAAGACACTCTTTGGTCTTCCAGTAAATTAAATTAGCAACAACAACAATGTTTATCCTACGTACAAAATTACATTTTGTCTATTTTTAATTTACTGTTGTCATTCTGAAACTGATGTTATTTTATTTTTATTGTCACCCAAATTTGTCGTATATGCTGATCGTATTAATTTTCATTTATATAACTTGTCCTTTATATTTTAACATATATAAACATTCTGATCAGTCAACAATCAGTGCTATACGTTATCTAATCGATTTAACCAGATTATCCGTTAGCAGCAAAAACAATTATTATTAACGATCAATATAGTAAAAATATATAGATTGATAACTCAGTAAAGATGTTAACAACTTCTAACCAAAAGCATAATACTTCAACGTTAATGAGTCGGAGAGTGATATGCGCTTACATGAATAATACAGAAAATTCTGAAAGTTTATTTTGATTTAGATGAACCCACTTTGCATCAGATTATTCATTTATTCATCTTATATATACATATGTATTATGTTCAATGTCGTGTACTTGAGTATCAGGAGATACTTGCAGAATCTGTATCACTTCCTTCGATGCAATTGCTTGGTGAATGTTTTTCAAAGTTTTCTAGAGTTTCAGATTTGTGAAGCAAAGTCTTCTCGTGAAAATGAGACATAGTGTCAAGGGGGAACAGCAGAATTCCCAGCAGCTGTGAACTCCCAGACTTACAGAAGCCTCGAGAATCTTATACAAACTTTCCAAAGTTCGAGAAACTCGAGGAGTCCCTGGGAGTACAAGAAAAAATAGGAAAAAGGGTAAGAATCCGATGAAATCCCGAAAATCTGTAAAAATGACTAAAAATGGGGCTTCATGGGAAAAACGGGGGAAAACTCAAAAACAGTCAGGAAAATGCTTCGGGGCTCAGCGAAGTCACGAAGAATACTAAGGAGTACAACAAAATTTGAATAAAATTGATTGCCTCTGGAACGAAGTCCAGATTACAAGAGTCACAAAATCTGCTGTTTCCCCCTTGCCTGGTGCCCTCATATCGTCAGACTATGTAATATGATGCAACAGTATGCGAGTTCACAGTGTGAGAATGCTTGCATGAACCCTAAAAATGCACTGCTAAAACTGCACCCAGCGTATCCACTATGCGTGATTTTGACGTTAATGTACGTCAACTGTCGGTCAACGTATCCTAACATACTTCTTCTCGAATGAGCCAGGATATAAATCAATATATAGACATGGTCGATGTTTAAAACTGATTCCAGTGCAAAGAATACTGAAAGTCAATGAGAAAGAGCAAAATCTACTTTTTGCGTGGTCAGTGGGATCAGTGAGCAAAAAAGTCTTAATTCAAGTTTTGTTGAGGGCTGATTAGCTCATGATGTTTCCTCAAGAAATGTCGACTGAAGCCTTTGTTTCGACTACAATTCTCAACGAGTCACTAAACGGTCTATGGCAGATGAATAAGTCATAGACATTTCTACTGGCGTGATCGAGACAGTTTCAACTAATACATCACATCGGTTTCTAAATTAAATTTAAATCAGCATTTTGATACGAATAATAATATAAATTGGAAAAGTTCTAAAACTTTTCTAACAAGGTCGATTTATAATGTTTATTTGTTAAAGAATCTTTAATAGTATTAGCATATCAACCGTGCGTCCGGTACCACTTTTCACATTTCTTCATGGAATCTCACAATAAGGAGTTTAACCCTTCATTTCGCGAGCATTCGATCTTATTGGAATTTCCATTAAATAGTAGATATATTAGGGTTATCTTCTGGTACAAATTTTAACTTCATGTAACATTAGATTTGTTGACGGGAATAAATTTTAGCACAGTCAGTAAACTAACGACATCAGTTCAGAATTATATTATTTATTAATTTTGAACTGCTGTCATTAGTTTACTGACTGTGCTAAACTACTTGTCTTGTGTTTTTCCAGATTTATTCTAAAATACTAGTAAAAAAGTAAGTGTGTGAGATTCCAGGATTTCTCTATCATTACACAAGATGAAATTCTATTACTAGTTAGTTACTAAAGAAAATCATAACCATAATCAAAATCAAAAACTCCGCTCGTCTGATGTATAGAAAAAAGTTTTTCTTTCTATATTTCAAGACCAACCGGGGAGTCCTGGTTTTGCAAAATGGTGTAGGCTCTTTATCATCATCTGGAGATTTTTACATTTTTACCTTGCATACATCGTAGTGTGTATTTCTTTTGAGTTTTCATTTTTGTATTAATCTGATTCAGTCTTCATATCGTCGGTTACACATGATATATAAAAATGCTGTATGTAATTTAGTCTTACTATTCTAAACTATTTGTAGAGTTAATGAGATGACTAAAATATCTTCAGACTTTAATGTTATGGATGCGATAATATGATATATAAGGCGCCTTTATTATCGTTTCTTTCCAATTCTTATTTGTTTTTAGTGGAGGAACGAAATAAAAAGGTATAATTAGTATCCGCAATCATTAAAAACCAAAATACAATAGTAATGCAATGAAAGATCGGACGAACGCATTTAATAGCGATTTACAGAATAATATTGACGAAGAGAAAAAAACTGTCACTAATGAATCAACAGCAATATCTCATAGACAACAGAAAACATCAGTTGTTCGAGAAACATCAGCTAGCGCGCTCACAGCAAGCGCTACCACTACTACAACAATTGCTGTTAAAAATCTCACTGAAAAAAGGAAGAAGAATGTTGTGAATATGAAAAAGTGGTTACACAAAAGTCCAAAATCGACGAAAGAAGTTGTAAGAGTCATTCGGATGAAAAATGAGCAACAACAAGGATCATCAGAGAGTAAAAATGTAAAAAAATTAGTACAGACAGTAGCTAAAACTCCAAAAGAAAAACATCTGTCGTATGGAACTTTTTTCGGTGAAAATACATGGAAAGAATCTGATGAAAAATTGGCTTTATTCCAGCATCAGCAATTGATCAAGAAATCATCAAGAATTGAAAAATCATTACTAGTAGATCTAAAACATGTGGTTGTAACATCAATTGCCAAAAAGAAACCGTCAACATTAGAGAAAAAAGTTATTAATATGGCATCACGAAATCAGTCGATAAATCAAGAAAAAGCGATGGATAAAACTGGTTTTGAGAAAAGAGATATTTCATTGACAAGTTATCCATCATCCTATAGTACTGTTCAAAATAATGTTGCTCACAATTTATTTCGGCAAGTACTTGAACAAGAGAAAGTAGAGTGTTTCAAAAAACGACGCCAACTTGCCCAACGCCAGGCGTTGAAACAAGAAATGACAAAAAAAATGAGAAAACTAAAATCTCCGATAACAACATTAGCTAAGAAAAAACAAACGATAGATATCGATAAAATATTTGAACAAAAGTTGAAACGAATAAAAACGCTGACAGCAATTGAGATGGACTTAAAAAATTTATATGCGACATCTAGTATTCGAATTAAAAATGTGTTAAACCCAAAATGTATTGATGATTTTGTTTATGAAACAAGAAAACGTGTACAACTGTTAGGAGGAGATATTAAATTGATATAAGATGAATTTGAATTTATTTTTACTCTTAAAGATTTTGCAGAATAAGGAAACAATGAACAAGCAAGCGTTGCTTACATACAGATACAGTTACTAGCTAATGCTGGAAAGCTAATGCTAGAAAAGTTGTAGTAATATTTTGTTATATTTGTGAAAATGTAGCTGTCTGTGATAGAGTCTCTTCTCCTCAAGACTACAAAGTTCAAGAAAAACATTATTTATATTAAGATCATCTACGTTTTTATCTACACTGTTAAAAAACTGCGTGCTTCAGTTTTTCAGAGAACTGAAAAGTCAACGGGAATTTTGTTCTTCATTTGTAGCGAACTTAAATTCTGTTCTTCAGCTCTCAAGAACTCTAAATTTGTTCTTAAGTTTTTAAAAAAATGATTTTTTTCGTTCTTTGAAAGATTGAACAACAAATTTAGAGTTCTTGAGAGCTGAAGAACAGAATTTAAGTTCTCTTATTTGGGACAAATGAAGAACAAAATTCCCGTTGACTTTTCAGTTCTCTGAAAAACTGAAGAACACAGTTTTTTAACAGTGTAGAAGTATTATGTTAGAAAATATTATCTATTGACATTTGGTTTAATAAGATCCTTATGACAACATTCTGCCATTTCATTTATGCATGTTTGTGCTGTGATAATATTAAAATCGACTGCACAAAAACCATCATCGGCGAAAAGGGGTGATAATTTCGAAGTGTTTAGGGACGTCCGAAGACCGTTGATAAAGATAAGGAAAAGAAGAGGACTTTAAATACTTCTTTAGGATACTAATGATGAAACCGCTACCTTCTCCGAGAAAGCAGAGCCTACAAAACAGTTTGAGAAAGAATAGACAGATGAGAGGCAAACCGGTCGTATAAGCGGACGAAAGTGAATTTTTGGACCCAAAAGAGATTATTTTTGGATATAAGTCAATTAAGTGCTTATGTATTGTTCTTTCAAAGATCCTACTAATATCTGAAAATAGTGAGATCGGCCGATAATTTTTGATATTCGATTTCTCACCTTTTTAATGAATGGCTTTTATAATTGCGAGTTTCCAAATGTTAGAGAATACGCCTTTGTTAAGAGAAACACGGGACAAGCTGCGGTGACATTATGTCTGCATTATTTTTGTTAAGCAGTTAACTGGGATATTATTAACCCTACACTTGTTGTAGTGTTAAGCCATTTTTTGTTTTTGGAAATCACTAATTAGCGAGCTAAGGAGTGGACGTGTCTCTCGTTACACATAAGCATTAAATAGCAAAGTAAATAAAGTTTAACTAAAATATATCAAACTTTCGGTTGTAATTTGGTCAAACTTTTAACAGAAGTAAGTATTGGATCACTGGTTACAACATAAATGGAAATTGATCCCCCCGTGAGGGGTGGAAATGCCAGGAAAAGGCAACAAAACTGACGGAGAAGAAGACAATAGCAAAACGCGGGAAGGCAAATAAGAACAGTGGTACCGACGTTTGAACCCAAAAAAACAGCATCAAATTGCACCATTAATACTAACTGCTGATGAATTCACAAATGGGAACTGAACAAGTTTCTAGTAACACATTTCCCACAAGTGAAACTCAGCAATATCGAACTAAATAAGAATAAACCTTTCACGTTATTTCCACTTGATGTTGCCGGGTTTAATAAAATATTAAACAAATTTCCGGTAAATCAATGTGCAAATCCACAAAACGTTAACGTATTTCTACCAAAATCGATATAAAAAATCCAGCAAATTGATAAAGAAGTAATAATAAAACACGTAGATCTTGAAATTCCGGAGAACGAAATTGCCGCTGAACTAAAACATGTTGGTCTCTCGATCGTCAGCGTATATCGTTTTCAAAATTTCAAGAAATCAGGACCAGGAACAACAATCAAAGTTAACCTTTTCTGATATCAAAGATAAAGAAACACTCATCAAGGTCGGAATGCAAATCGGTAACATGTACTGGCCTGCAGAACATTGTCAACAGAAAATCAAGCCGATTCAATGCGCAAATGCCTAAAATTCGGTCATTTAAGTAAATACTGTAACAATCAGAATCAACCGATATGTGCTAAATGTGGAGAAGCTCAAGCAACTAATAATTGTAAGAAACTACAAACAGATAAATTAGTTTGTTACAATTGCAAGGGTGAACGTATGGCAACGTCGGACACATGTTCTAGATTCAAAGAAAATGTCGCTAAAATTCAATAAAATATTAATAAATACTCATTATTTCAGCAACAAAGTCAACGACCGGCTCCATCGTATTGGTCTAATGACTATAACCCATTCTCTCCATTAGGAGAAAATGAAAACCTGTTTGGTCGTCGAAATGAATTAGTAGACGAAATGGAAGGAGTTGTAGAGCGTTTGATGGAAAGGGTGGAATACAAGAAAAGCCTCAGCTCAAAAGCTACAAAAGAAAGAAAAAATTAATAATTAGCTTTTCTTCTAAATTCTATAACTTTGCAAAGAAAGGTCATGTAGAGCTCAGAGATGTGTTATTTTAATCAGAAATTTGCACTCTAAAATCATGTCTTGTTAAGAAAGGTTTTGGTTATTTTTTAGAGTTTCTGAAAAACTGGTTTTCCAGAAGGCTGGATCTTCGAAGATCTATGGGAAGCCTCCATGGTCATATTCGGCATCAGCATGCTCGATAACCTATAACCCCTATAATATTTTGGTTCAAGACCTTCATGTTTAACTAGAGGCAAGAAAGGGTTAAATAATGAGACTGTGCCATATATTTTTGAGAAGATAACGACTGGAACTGATCAGAAACCATTATTATTTAGTCATAGATAATGTTTGACTAATAACTCTATGAACACATTAGTTTGAAAACGTGTGCTACAGATCATTTTAAAGCCTGTGTAATTGCACATGTTTTCACATATAAGATTCTATTAAGAACACCAAACTCTCAGAGAAAAATTAATAAATACGATCGAATAAGCTTTTTGGATCGATGCTCAGAAATGTTTAAAACTTCCAGCATATGGTAGTCTACAATCAACTTTTAAAGCACAGACATATTAAAAACTAAATAACGAATGGTTTCTGAACAGTTCCAGTCGTTATTCTCCCAAAAATATATAGGGCCATTTTCTTGCAGAAACCGTCTCTCGTCCTTTATTATTGAAAGAAAATTGGAGAAAACAGATGTCATCATTTTAGAGGTGACTCCGTCCACTGTCGAAAAACAACTTTCAAGATGATTTGACAACTGCTCTGCTTTAGATATATCGTCCGTAGCAGTTTTATTAATAAGCTGCATTACTGCCGGAAA
This sequence comes from Didymodactylos carnosus, assembly GCA_905250885.1. Taxonomy (NCBI): domain Eukaryota; kingdom Metazoa; phylum Rotifera; class Eurotatoria; order Philodinida; family Philodinidae; genus Didymodactylos; species Didymodactylos carnosus. The sequence goes on along the minus strand of CAJNOQ010002862.1, from coordinate 4,551 downwards.
ATTAGTGTGACTCGAACGAAATTTACTAATATCTATCCAAACACGTTTTCTGTTACGAAAACTTTTCACGATATATGTAAACAGCCTTGATTTATCCCTTCCAGACATTGTAACGCGTGGGCCTGAAATAATAACACACTTTTGTTCTCTTTTCCTTCGAGCACAACTGAAGTTCGAAGATTCCATTCTAAATTCATTCGAAAGAGAATTTTCTGCTCTACAAAATCCATTACCTTCTTTCTTCACATATTATTTCATTATTTTAAAAAATAGTACGGAGTAGGGACAGGTAAGAAGAATAACTGCGACGGAAGAAACAGGTTATAATTACTTTTGTACTTGACCTAATTGATTATTTAATAACGCTTCTGTTACTTATTCATCACAGATACATTGTGTACAGAATTCGTCTTCATTTAATTAATCCGCATTGAGAAATAGAATTTTTCCTAACATTTTGCCACTAAGAACGGATGATCCTGAAATGATGGAGTTATTCATGTATCTGTTTTTATCAATATGCCGTATGGTTCCAAGATTTCACTCTGATCTTAGAAAATAAAAAATTTTCTACTCTACAAAACCCTATAACGCACACTTTCACTGCGTTGTTTGGCTAGTCATTTTCCTGCTTTTTTCAAAATCCCACATTACTCGAAAGTACAGATTATTGTGCGCTGAAAACTTCACAATTTGGATGACCAAACAAATAAGCAGCGTAGTCTGGATGATAGGACTCAATCCGCTGAATATTTTTATACCACCTTCTTCTCTCAATTAACATATTATTTTTCGAAAAGTTACACAAAAACGAAAAGCCACCAAAATTTTGATAGGAAATAGCAGTTATATTTTTTACCTGTCCCTACTCCGCACTATTTTTTAAAATAATGAAATAATGTGTAACGAACGAAGTTAATGGATTTTATAGAGCAGAAAATTCTCCATCAAATGAGTTTAGAATGGGATCTTTGAACTTCGATTGTGCTCGGAAGAAAACAAAAGTGTGTCATTATTTCTCGCCCACTCGTTATTACTCTGTTTCTAAGTTTCCTATACGATGAAAATGAACTCTAAGGCTTTTATTCTAAGCAACTTTTTGTTTAAACTTTTTCTGCTTATCAATACACGCGTGGCTCTAGATAAACAAGGCTCTTGTTTGATTGTAATCGAAACTGTTTTTAAACGCATTGACTCTTCCATTGCACTTGTAATATGTTCTACTCAAAGATAGCTATATTAGGATCAGAGCAAAGATAGAAAGAAGGATCTATTTGGTTTAAACGACTGGCGAAAGAAGCAAAATCCGTATTTTTATAATCAAGTGCCTGCTTTGTTTTTCGTTTTGGTTGAATTGTATATGAAATGAAGAACAGATTAAGTGTGATTCAGAAGTCCTGAAGCCACTTTTCTATCGAATTGGGTTTAAAAATTTAATATTTAGCTCAAAAGATAGAGAATTTAGATCTCTAGGAAATTGTCGATTTTATTTTGAAATTAATTTTGAATCATCGCTGTAGAAATAAAAATACTAAAACGTTACGGTATGAAAATTGATCACCTATCTAATCGAAGTTCTTCTTAGCGTATCTGACTAAAAAAGATTTATTAATCAAAACACAATACACCATCCACACAATACGCCAGCAAAATGCTTCTAAGTCAAGGTGGCTCTTGAAAGAGTTTCTCATGAAAGTTTCAAAGGTGTTTAGGAGGATCTATCTTTAGCAGCATCTAATATTATTTTACACTTTTAAAATTAAGGGCTCTACTGAGAAATTGTGATTTTCTGTCAGAAAATCGATTTAGAGATAAGCACATGGAAAGGTAGTCTGAAGTGTCTACTTTTAGAATCTGTATTGCTTGGTTGCAGAATTCAATTTTTGGGGATTCTGACCAAGTTTTCTAGAAGCTTCGGAAAATCAGGTCTTCAAATAATAGCTTTTTTCTGGATACTTATGCAATTAAAATTTTTCTGAACACACAGATTTGTAGAACAAACGTTTCTGGTCAAAATAAGACCTCACACAACTCTGTATGACTTTGCGTCAAAAAGTGATAAGTATTTTAATATTTGGTGAAAACAGCCTGAAAACTCAAATTTTAGTAGAACTCGCTTTTCGATAGATTTTTAAAATTTTTCCTAAAAACAAATATTTCCACGAGACTCAGCATGATCGATTACCTATAATCCATTAGTTTTCAAGGCTACCAATAGTCACCGGATACCAGTCCTGGGGCTCATAGGAAACTAGATACAACGCCCAAGCCGCGGAAAATCAAGGTCTCGCTTGACTCTCGTTTTGAAGAAGAGACAGCGGGCTACCAGTCCGTGAAGAAAAAGCAATATAATCCTGTTGACGCAACCTGTTTTTTCCAAGAGCTTCTAGAAAACCTGTTTCAAAAAACTCTTCTGAAAATTATTTTGCTTGCGAAAGCATGTCCCCAAGTATTTTCTTTCGTATGGCGAAAATCGGAACTCTCTAGCTACTTTCTAAAAAAACAGCTACGGTTCTTTTTTTTGAAATGGATAGTAGTTTCTTGTATATTCATTCATCTCTTGGATTGAAATATTTGTTGAAAGAAACAAAGAGCAATCGTTTGATGTACGACAGTGTACTGTTGGATCACATCAAGACATAATGAGAGACTTTGAATGTTATGAGATAAAATTTTATAACTGACGAGAAGAAAGTGGCACGTAAGTTGGAGTATTTAGATTTAGTGGATGACTTAAGGGATCTAGAGCAAAGGACTCGTTCATGCTAAAAACACTGACAGCTAAGAATATCAAAATCTTTATTCTCTGATAACTTTTGTTACTTTAATTTAACTGATAAATTATTGAATAATAGCATGCGTCCATTGACATATGCCAACCTTTTTTTCGTTCGAAATGCAATTGCCGAAATTGTTAATTTTGTATGTGAATAAGTGGATTGAAATGTGTCAATAAATTTAGATATGACTGAAGACGGCAGTTCTTGAGAACGGTTGTTCGTACCAAACACAAAAACCGCGTGATCAGAGTCAATGAGAAGACGGGCGAACTGTTGTTGGACACGTTTATGAATATGCTCATTATTAAACGAAACATATACGTTGATATAAGCCCTTAACAAATACCACAAGTAAATAATATGAAAAATAGCACATATTAATGAAGGAAAAGAGTAGGTTTCTTAAATTTTCGGTTCTCAAAAAGTTGAGCCGAACGATGTGTGATCATACGTCTAGCACAATTTTCTGGTTTTACATGGAAAACATTTCCGCTTTTTATACGTTTTCTCGTTTAGAAAATATCGGAAAAATAAACCTGTGGGCGGTTGTATTTTCAATACACTTTAGTTTCCAGTAAAAGACGTTGCAGAGCTCTATTCATCGCACTATTTGAAAATTGTAAGAAAGACAAAATGCAGAGAAAAACACATCGAAATTTCATTGCTATAACAGTTATGTGGCACATCCTCTCTTATCAAAATATCAAAAAAATAGTACTTTATTGATCAGTTCGGCTGCTTTACATAAACTACTGAAGAGTGTAAGATTAGTTTAATCATGTGTCAACCATTACAACTCAGTGAACTGACATTGATTCAAATATTTATACAAAAGCTCTTCAATAGCATAAACTCTACACATTTCTCTAATTGACTTTATCAGCTTTGTCTCTTTTTAAATCTTTAGGCAATCAACGATTTAAGTCTATACTTTTTATAGAAAATTCCCGTGAACTTTCCGCGTAGCAGAAAAAAATGTTTTTAACAAAACTCAGTTGTTAGAAAAGTTTCTATATGCCTGCTTTTCGTGCGCTTGGCTACAGAAAGAGAGTGAAGTATACTGATTATAAACGGTACATGACTGATCATATTTATTCTGATTAAAACTGCTCTACTATAGAGGACAACAGGATTTACCTTGAAAACTAGAGTTTTCTGTACACTCTCCATTGAGATCGCATGAAAAGAACAGACAAACATTTGGTGCAATGTGAAGGAGATTAGATCGGTGAGATAAGGAGGAAATTCATCAGAATGAATACACTCAGGGCGAAGAATCGTACGAGTGGATCGTACCAGATCGGATATGATCAGATACGATTGTATTGTATGATCGTACACGAACCGGTATGATCTATAATAATCGTACAAATTCAGATATACGAAACGGTACGTGAAATCGTGGTCCTTCACAAGGTTCAGACTATACATTTCGTACAACAGCCGTACGTACGATATTGCACGATCTGATCTGATTCTAAGAGATCTTGCGTAAGAGATAGTGAGATTACATAAGATTGCGTTTGATTTTGTACGGTCATATACGAACTCACTGACTGATCGAACACCAGTGACGTATATGAATCTTCTGAACTCGTGTCTTAGAACAAAAGTAAAGTAGAAATTGTTAGCAGATTATGAACGATATTGTCTGGGCTACAGTCTTGCTAGCCGATACAAATCCGACTGATCCGAGGGTCGGATCGACTTTGAATTAATTTGCTGCCGGATCGGGTTTAACTTTTAACAGCGCAGTACAATATATAGATAA
>CAJNOQ010002861.1:0-22333 GCA_905250885.1 Didymodactylos carnosus | reverse complement strand
AAAACTCAAGTGGTCTGTAAAGTGGTCTTCATTTTCGAAGTGAAAAACAGAGTAAGGTGCACATAATTCAAAGATCAAGTGAAGTTTAATTTTCTACTTTTTTACACATATTCTGATTCGTCAGACCTTTGCATTAATGCAAAGTGATGTCACCGAAAATCCGTTTTTAGATGTCATTAGGATGTGACATTGCTACAGGAAAAACGTGACATTAGTTTCATGGTGCCACGTTTTTACTGTGACTTTTTATGTTTTTGCCATTACTCTTTTTTATAGTGCGGCCAAAGCAAACCTTCTGAAATTTTTATCATAGGTAGAGAACCATGAGTTGTACTACCAAAAACAATTTCATTGGAGTGAGTTGAGCCATACAAAAGTTGTCGGAAAAATACAGGCCGTGAGGGAATTTCAAAAAATTGAATTCTTTTTTTGGACGTTTAGAGACTTTCGCATTTGTCTTCAGATTGAGCAGTGATACAAGAAAATATTATAGACTTATATATAGACTTATACATGTGGTCTATTTGATGCAATTTAAAGTAAAGCTAACAAACCTGTTTAAGTCATCAAAAAAGTGGTTACACAAACTGGTTTTCAAGATTTAATTTAAATTACAAAATTTACATTTTAACCTTTAAGTTTTAATTTTTATAAATTTTTAAAGTTGATTTTCGTGATCATCGTGAAAAACTGCATCTAATGTGTCTCTCAATTTAATTAGATAGGAAACTTTTTTGAACCTTCCTATTTGACGGGGACCGTTAGCTGGCCACACCGATAAGTATTGAATTTTATTTGTTCTATGCAACAAGCAAAGTTCGTGTTTGAATTTAGAAACGTAACCCAAAAATAATAATGGAATTAACAACAACAGTATATAGGAAAATTGCAAAACGATGATCAACAGTCGACATGTTTTTCTATTTATTTATCGCCAATAGATGCAGATGAAAAATATACTTGAAAACGCAATCTAAATGGACGTACATAAAGCATCACATCAAGTTGAAAGTGGAGAGAATGTTGTGCTATTTCCAATACCTGTTACACTCTTAAAAAAATATGTACTTCAGTTTTTCAAAGAACTAGAAAGTCAACGAGAATTTTGTTCTTCATTTGTCCCAAATAGAGAACACAAATTCTGTTCTTCAACTCTCAGGAACTCAAAATTCGTCTTTCAATTTTTCAAAGAACGAAAAAAATCATTTTTTTAAAAACTGAAGAACAAATTTTGGGTTCTTGAGAGTTGAAGAACAGAATTTATGTTCTCTATTTGGGACAAATGAAGAACAAAATTCTCGTCGGCTTTTCAGTTCTTTGAAAAGCTGAAGAACGCATTTTTTTAAGGGTGTAGTAGAATTTATCTATCTAAGCTCATTTTCAGGTAATTTGTGTCTTTCCGTGTGAAAGAATACGAGAGCATAAATGGTTCGTTTACCATCTCTTGAATACTTGTCCAAAAGTGGAAGTTTGATGAATCTTATTATACATATGCATCTATGTCTTCTTTAAGGTTACCTTGTTTACATACATTTTTTATTGCCGAGTGTCACATACAAAAGTATTCAAAATAAGACAGAGTATTTTACCATGAGTTGTACTACCAAAATTAAAAAAAAGAAAATTAATTTCCATCCTTTTTCTGCTATTTCTCGGCCGTTTTTGGTCGGAAAAACTTGCTATCGAGCATGGTGGTAGAGCGAACATTTTTCTACACACTCATGTGAAAATCTTTTGAAAATCTTCGGCTAATTTTGAGCCAGATCCCAAATGCGAAGAGTTCCATCAAAGTGTCTCTAATTACCCTGTAAAATTTTTTCGAATCGGCAGTTTTGTGCACAAATGTTTGGTCTACAAAATAAGATGTTGCAGACTTTCTTAGCATGGTTTGTCCATGAATATGAACTTTTTTTTCTAAAGTAGAACCGGTTACAACCGGCCAGTTAATAGAGGGTCTGTCTTTCCGATTTTCTTCGATTTTAAAGCCGCTGGCCTGGGAGAGCCCTCATAAAATAACCAGTGCGTGCCTAATGCAAAATGGAAATGTTGGCCTTAAACTGTATGTTCTATAAAAAACTTTTGGTGTAATATGAAGAGAGTTGTATAAGGTATATGAAACGTTCAACGTGATTGGAATTTGACTGTTAATAATGACTCTAGCTTAATTATTTTGATAATTTTAACAAAAAAAATGTGTTTAAAATCGACAATGTTCATTGTGTGCACAGAAACCGCTGAAAATATTTTATTTTCTTCCGGTTTGTCTCTGATAATTTCGTGTATTTCAGTGGAGTGTCTCTATTTACCCCGAAGAAATTACACGAGGGTCTTTATTTACCCCAAAGCATAAAAAAGGAAAACAGAAAATTTCTAGTGCTGCTGATTAGATGCTAATTAACTTACTGAGTTTAAATGATAATGAGCTCAACACTATATGGTAGAGAGGGGAAGATCCGGGCTATAAAATGAGATATTTTTGAACTAACTGCTTAATTCACCAGCAATTGTACATTAAAACTCCATGTATTTGAATGGAGTGTCTCTATTTACCCCAAGCGTACAAGTGAAGTGTCTCTAATTATCCCGTACAGGGTAATTAGAGACACTTTGATGGAGCTCTTCGCATTTGGGATCTGGCTCAAAATTAGCCGGAGATTTTCAAAAGATTTTTACATGAGTGTGTAGAAAAATGTTCGCTCTACCACCATGCCCAATAGCAAGTTTTTTCGACCAAAAACGGCCGAGAAATAGCAGAAAAAGGATGGAAATTTTAAAGAGTGTCTCTAATTACCCTGAAGTACTCTATAGTGAAGAATATATGTTACTTTTCTAAACGTTGATCTTTACACCTGATAGTAGAGACGCATGACCAAAGCAAAAGGAAACCGATTGTCTCTTTTTTCTTTATAAGAAATTGCCATTCACACAGATTCTTGCGCAGAATGTCGAGGTACGGTGAGAAAAACTTGTTTTTCATTTAGCATCTTAAACGCTCTAAAAAAACAAAAAGTTGAGAAAATTTCAATGCGTAAAAGGAAGACAGAATCTGTTTCATCTAGCTGTCTAGTTTGGTTAGTTTTGTATGCTTTAACAGACACTGGCAAAGTGCAATAACATCTTAATCGAACTAAGAATCTTTCTATTGCGGAAAAAAACCTAAGCTATAGCTTAGAATCTATAGATATATGTAAAAATCGTATATCCTCACTGTCTGATACTTTTATGTTGTCGCAAATATTAGCAGATCATACTGTTTTCATGTCTTTTGTAAATTAAATTAGAACTATGCCACATATACATGAAACAAATCATTTCTTTGTTGACCTCATAAGACGTTGCGAAAATGTGATGACATGAGAATTATTGCGTCTTACCGATCACACATTAGTATTGCGTATTATGAAAAAATGTACATACCAATATCAGCATATATAACTAATAGACTAATAATCACCTATTGATCCTTCTTCTCTAGAAAATCTACTGTTCACTGCTGTTTTATGGTGAACAATTGTTTTCCACTGTATTTCGAATTGAATCGGTGAACACAACATGTCTGCTTTGGTGCCCCGAGGACATTTAAATTTCATAGAAGTTGAGTGAGACTAGTAAATTATAATTTTTTAAAAGCTAAATCATTAATCAATGATAGTTGAGTATAAATTTCGGAAGTTCTGAAGATTAAAAAGTTATTGCAAAAATTTGAAGAAACTAAACTCCACTGTACACTCTAAAAATCACCTTCAGAAAACTGAAACTGTGTTTTTCATTTGAGTTTTCATCCCCAAATAGGGATTTGATGTGAGTTTTCTGAAAATTTGCAAAACTGATTTTTTTATTTCTCGGAAGAATAAAAATTGAGTTTTTCATTTTTTCGGATCTCTATTTGGGACATTTGTTTTCCAGAAAATATCAGGTGGAAAAACACATTTCTGTTCATCGCTTTTTCCAAAAACTGAATCTTATTCCTTTCTTGTCGCCAGCCAACTTTCAATACTATACCTGAGATCAGCTGCCGAAGTAGACATTTGGAATCTGATTCCATCCAGATCGAATCAGGTTTCAGACACCGTATGTACTCGACTCGTAGGGTTCGAGTCGAATTTTAGAACTCTTTTGTCAAAAACAAATATATTCTCGAAGTGTGCACGTTGTTGTCATATAAAGAGATATTTGTAAGAATAAGTTTAAGTTTTTGTAAGAAAAAAATCATGTCTCTTATATATGTATCAGGAATTGCAAAACAAAAGCGATAACCGACATATGTGATTTTCTTTTTCTTTTTAAACTTCGAGATCTTTAAAGAACTTAATAGAAATATTGTGTTTTACAAACCTTGAAAAACAAAATTTCTGAAGGACTAAAATGAGCCTAAAAACTGAAATGAATGAAAAAATCATTTTTTTTTTGAAAAATAAAAATCAAGTTCTTCATATTTCAAAGAACTTAAATGAGATCTTCAACTAGTTCTTTGAAAACACGACAAACACATTTTTTTTAGAGTATATTCTAATTTTATTTCCTATTTTGTATTTTTTGTCTTATTTTACAATAAAAATGTAAAACACTTGATATTCACGAGAGTTTAATTGACAACCTGCCATATTCAGACCTAATCAAGTTTTATCGCACGAAATTGATCGTGCCGATATTATTGATTGACGTACTTATATGTTTTTGTGTGATGTAGGTTAGTAACATTATTTGAATCAGCTACCAAAAATTGAAGGAATAGTAGCTATTTTAAGATCTAATTTAGATAATGTGAGTTTTGATGAAAATAATGTAAAATTATTTTCAGTCTTCAATCATTCAAATTCTTTTCGTTCGAATTAATTATTGATTTTCTAAGACTTTTTCATCTTCTCATCACAAACTAGTAATAGAAAAAGTTTAGAGATTTTAAAAATGTCATCTTCATTAATTACATGTCAGGTAACATTGATTTATGTCAAACATTTTATCGCATGTTTCGATTTTTCTCATACTAATTTATTCTCCGGAAGAAAAAAATGTATATTTTTGAATTAATATTCATTAAAGCCGATGAACGAGAGTTTTTATAAAAGAATTTTCTATTCTGTTGTTTCTAACTACATCTTAATAGGATTTATACACACAACAGAACACATCTTCGTTGATTTTAAATTTTACTCTTTGTGAGAACGATCAGAATTTTTATGCCTGTATTAAACGGTAAGAAAATTTTACGTTATGAAAAGTTCAACTGCTTCTTTTCCTTCTTTAAACTGTTGAAGTTTGAATAGTTCCTAGATCGAGAAAAAAATATTTTAAGAATCTTAAGCAACAAAGTTTAGAGAGAGAAAAATCTTGCCGTTGACAGATATTATATACTATGATCTCTATTTGCAAATTATATTTAAAATGTTTTTCTTTGTAAACACAATCGCGCTCTGTTAGTACACTGACAATATGCCGTTTGCTATACATGATCCATTGATTTATAAACGTAATGATCGTCAACAACGTGAGATACACGAACAAGAATATATAAAATATTTAGCTGATTTAAATCGTTTACGTTCTCAACATAACATAAAACCGTCCAAGTCCTCTACGATCTCTTCTTCTCCCTTCTCGGCACACACATCTCGTCTATTATCGTCAATGACATGTTTATCTGATCGTCATATGGTAGAACTTGAACGAAATCGTCTGAGAAGCGCAGCAACACGAAAATCATATTATAATGACATTGAACAGCAAAATCGTCAAATATTCGAACGTTTACTCAAAGCAAGTTGTCGGACACTAGTTGATGATCATAATCTCAAATATCAAAAACAATTAGATACTTTTATGTCAAAACGTTTACAACAACGTCGATTTGATCATCAAAAAATTGAATATGAAAATTTATTACTCTCAAAACGTCTAATGAATACTCAAGCCCATATAACAAATAAACGTGAACAAGATAGAGATTGGAAAAAACATATGGAAATTATGAAAAAAACATGTCACTATCCCGAAAATATTGACAGATTTATAACAACGGTACGAAAAACAAACAATGGTCAACAGGAGAACACATGTAATTGGAAACAGAGAAATGAACGATCAAAATCTTCATTTAATTTTTAAAAAATCGCTTATAAAAAATGAATATTAGTTGTAATAATAAAGTCAATTTTTCAATAAATTATGTTTTATATTAGTCGATTTTGTGGCCAACAATTTTGATACCATTGAATTCGTATGATGTTGATGGAAGAAAACATTTCAGATCTTTATAATAATACATTTTTCTAACTTCGTCTTTATATTTTTCACTAACAGATAAATGATGAAGTTGTGGTTTAATTGTTCTATCAGAAAATTGTGATAGCCTTCTTTGGTATGGTACTGTTTCGCTAGTCGAAGTAGAATCACGATAACGTATATAGATTCGAACTGCCGATGGATGTGATGTATAAAAATAACGAAATTGACGATTTCGGTCTTTACCAGCTAAACGAACACACTCCTGATCGTTGGGTTGATACATATGTGGAGTAGAAGTATGATTGTGTTCAAATACATGCGATTCATAGATACCACGATCGATGGATGGTAAACGTCCACCTGAGGGAGTGACTACACCATCACTAGACCGCAACATGGCGCTATTAGATGTTCCGATGTCGCCTAATAAAGATGTACAACTATTCCATTGATTTCACTTGTTTGTTCAGAAAAATAATTGTTACTTACCAGCATGAGGAATGTTCAGTGTTTGCCTGTTCATCATTTATTTTATAACGCCTGTTTCTCTACTAGAAAACCTTTTCTTTTCATTCTTTTTTACTTGTTATTGCCATAAACCTACTACCTTTGTAAATGTTTATCAATTACCTTTATTATCATACCATAACACAGAAATTAAAGAGAAAAAGAATATTTGTAGATATTTGCTGTTTGCTTGTCCAAAGTTATCAAAGCACTGATAGAAAACAGAAGAGCAAAAAAGAAATATATTTTATTCAAATACACAGATAATACTATTTGTCAGATTAGTTGATTGTCTGTTCTTTGAATTTCATTTCATATCTTGATGTTACTCTAAATTTTCTATCAGCATATATTCAATAGCTCACTGCCTCAGACCGTTCTTAATCTGTTTCTTTAGCTATTCTCTAGATCAGCGTTTCCCAATTTATTTTAGCCATGGAACCTTTTCATAAAATTTAAAACTTTGTGAAACCCCAGTAGTATTTTGACATAATATTTGACAAAAATTATTTAAGACTACGTAATTTTTTTTACGTGGTGAAATTAATTTTTATCTTCTTATTTTTTTCTGGCGGAACCTTTGGTTCCATGAAACCCCATTTGGGAAACGCTGCTCTAGATAAACGATATTCACTTCCTGAAGAAGGTAACACTTTAAAAAGTATTTCTTTCTTTTGCGTTCTATTTATTCTTTCCATCGTCACTTCATGTGTGTGCTTCAGAAAAAAGCTCATTCTAGCTCTAGTATACCTTAAAATCGGGAGCACTTCGACTAAGAAGTGCCTCTTCTGTTTAATTTTTATTCAGATTTCCTAAGTCCTGACTCCAAATCAGGTGTCAATCCCTTGCTTCAAAAGCCTTGTGACGCCACTATTCAAAATTAAGGACAAACATCTGTTCAATTTAAGGCAAGTAATTATAGTGAATGTTCTTTGCTTAAAAGTCATTTCAGGTAACATACAGTTCACTGAGTTTTTTTGGAATTTTTGAATTGATAAATTACAAAATTCTTGGATCAAGTTTATCCGAAAAACTCTCAGATCGGATCGCTTTAGGATCGATTGCATAAAAAATTTTCTACTTGTTATACAACATCCTTATTTGTCGCATGTATCATATCCACAGTAAAATACTGTTTTCAAGAAAATAAGGATGTTATTGTATGAAAATGATTTATGTGACATTAATTTTATCTCTTATACACATCTACTAAAACAAAACAGAAAAAACATCCAAAGAAAATAATGTTATTGTCGATTTCACGTTTTAACTTCATGACTCCTCATAGGATGAAGTAAAGAACTGCTGTGTTTACTTCATCCTATCGTATCTTCTTCTTACTGCTTTACCGTTGGGTTTTATCATGATTTCTAGGTTCAAAAAAATTTTTTTATCTTAAATAAATATGTAAAAACTTGAATCGAATCCCTTTCAGCCTTTATTATGTACTATAAAATGGCGTTACCTCTATTCGGATACAGTAGTGAAATCAGAATTTGATCAACTTTACAGTCAGTCTAATTAAACAAAGCCAAACTTGAGACTTTCGATCATGTTTTCAGACAAAGCATCTGTAAAAGTATCATTTGAAAATAGAGCTAAAAATAGTGCTATTGATGATTATTGTGACTTATTTTAACACGATGGAAGTCAGTATTAAAGTTCTAAATATAAAGTATAATATTGCTATGAAAAACATTTTAATAAAATTCTTCTGAATTTATTTAAACACTCGAGCTTTCGATCCAAATTTAGATCATTTCAAGAATGAATGACAAAAAGAAAAGAAGTAGTGTATATATATAAAAATCCATGCAGAACGAAAGAAGAAATTTGAAAAATTCAAAATAACCAAAAAGACCGAAAGAAGAAGAAGAAAAAATCCATGATAACACATTAGAATGCGCATTCGAATGTTGTAGTATTCTCAGCAACAACACCACTTATGGTCTTGAAAGTTTTGCGAGAGATACTTTTACAGATACTATGTCGGAAAATATGATTGAAAGTCTCATATTTGGCTTTCTTTAATTAGACTGACCTCCGAAGTTCATCGAATTTCTGTTTTGACTGCTGTATTCGAACAGAGATAGTTGTAGGAGTTGTCATTTCGTTATCATCTCTAAAGAGAAGTACTCTATCTAGCAAGAATTCTAGCACAGATGATTAAGCACTTTTGGTCGTACGTTATCTGAAATGACTCTTAAGTCAATATCATGAATTGGAAAAGTAAGCTTTGTTTGTTTTTCTATAAATTACGACTTAAAACTGAACAAACAGCGTGTAGCCAACTATCGGTAAACGATTCACCTTAATGACAAACTATAATATTTTTAAGAAAAAAAATTTGTACATTCTTCCACATACGTGTTCAGAAGACTCACGCTTTAACGACTTTAATTGTTGGTGGTCTATTAACAACAGAACTTCTACGTGTCAAATTCAACTGTGCTAGAGTACTAATTTTTGAACGTGGTGGATTTCGTTGTAATAGTTTTTTTGTTGTGCTTCCCATGATACTATTACGTCTAGTTGATAACAAACCTGATTTTGGTTCATTATCTGCTGTCGGTTTAGGTACAAATAGAACGGTCGGTCGGTAAGTTGAACTGTGATGAATGTTGTACAAATCGATTATTTTGTCAATATCTTGTTTCCAGAGATGCTGTTGTTTATGAAAGTTTCTTTTCATTCGATTTCTTTCGCTATCTGAATCTTTTGGTGTGGTTTTAGAGACAATAACTGGTTGAATATGTGTGCCAAACAAATCTTTTGGATTTAAACCGAATAATTCTTCGGGATTATTGTAGAGTGTATTCGGTTTTGCTTCACGTATTGTACAATTATCCAATGGTGTTGGTGTTCTCGTTGCACTTGTATGTAATACGGCCGAAATAGGTCGTCCAGCGTAGAGCATTTGAGAATAGGTTTTATCTGACGAGAGGTTGTTATGAAAAGGTATCTGTTTATGTGCCACTAATGGCGCCGATCGAACACGTTCAGTATATTTATGCGTTCTGTCTTGTTGTGCCATCTGTAATATAATATTGTTTGATGTTGGTGATTTTGATTTATCATAATTCGATGGTGATCGTCGTTTTAGAGATGAAGGTATTCTCATCGTATGCTTTTCTTGAATGGAAATCGGTAGTGGTTTTGCTGAATTTAATCGCGATGGTTGATCTAGATTTTTAATTTGGACTATTGATGATGGTTTTTGGGAACGCTGTTCGGAAAACATACTTTTCATTGATGTTGTAACGAATGAATTTGATGATGGCTGCAATTCAGCAAAATCCGTCGTTTCCGTAGTTGAAAAAGGTTTGAACGTATTTACACTTGCTTGAGAATTATTATGCTTATTCCCCAACATTTTTCCACTATTGATTGTTTGAAAACTACCTAGTGATTGTGAAATTAGACAAGAAAAAGATATAGCAAATTCTATTCATTTCAATTATATTCAAATTCTATTCAAAAGATATAGCAATTCTATTATAGTGAAATCGGTGATACATACTTATTGCTGTTCCAGCAGGAATTAGCTCAGACCTAAAATTATCAATAATAGATGTTTGAAACAAAAAACATATCGAAGGATCATGTAGGTATAGTTTCAATTCTAAGTGGTTTGAAATAATCACATAATTGATTTGGACGAAAAGTCTACTTACAAATAATTATCCGAAGATGTTTCCACCTTCTTCGCTGATGGTTGTTTTTGCAACTCTACTTTTGTTACTAGAACATCTATTTTTGCTGTTTTTGGTCTATTGTTAGTTTTTGAATTATTTAATGGTTCATTTTTGTCCTGTAGTATCATACTAATGGCGCTCGATATTGTTTCATCTTCATTTATATTTGATTTTCTTCCTAGATGAGGATGTTGTTGTAACATCAATTGAAGACGTGGACTTAAACGTTCACCATTTGATTGTTGTGGTTGTTGATCATCTTCACATGAATTTGTTTTTCGTTCTTGATTAACAAGCGCTTCAGTGCTAGCATGTTCATTAATTGATTTACATGATGATGTTTTTAGTCTAAGAAATTCAGTTGTATATCCTTTACTATCTAATGTAATTGTATTTGAATCATGACGAAGTTGATTTTTAATTAATTTTTTCTTTTGACGATTGTTATCAGCTAAACGATTTTCTTCTACCATATCATGTAAACGTGTTGAATAATTAGTATCAAAATCATTAAAGATTATTTTTAATAATCCAAAAGACAAAGTTGTCGGATGTATATTAGATTTTCGTCGTTGTTTAGATGAATTTATTGTTTTTGAATCTTTTTTATCATTTTGTACGGGCAATTCAAAAATACTTAATGGACGTGGAACAACAAAAAATTCATCTGAATCACGATGTGTAATAGTATTAGCACAATCAATATGTCCATATTTTAGTGCTAGTACAGCGGCTGAACAACCTTCTTTATTTATATATTGATCTAATTTTATTCCTTTTCTTTCGGCAGCGTCAACTAACATCTCAGCTATTTGACAATTGCCTGTAATTGCCGCATAATGTAGACATGTACATCCTTCACAATCTTTTGCTTCAATATTAAAATCTAAACATGTTAAATATAGTTTGACCAATTCTTCTCGTTGTAATGCACATGCATGATGCAAACTAAAAAAATATATATGTTCCTTTTCTTCCATACTACAATTTAGTCATTGATGAGACAAAACTACCTGTTTCGTCTTGCATGATCATCTAATGCAATTCGGGCACCTTTCTCTAGTAAATTTTGAGCTAATGACAAACGCCATTTAGCATTTTCAATGTAAGCACATAGAATTAATGTTGTTCGAAGATTACTATCTCGTTCATTTGGATCATATCCTAATTCTAATAAATATCTTACACATCGAAAATAACCATGTTGTATAGCAAATGTAACATTAAAACATTTTGGTATCGACACTGTTAATGGTGTTCGTTTTTCAGACGGTAATTGTTGAAATGTTCTAGCAGAATGAGAAAATGTGGTTGACTTCGGTGCTGATAATACGGACATTCTAAAAGTTGACATGAAAGATTTATTAGTAGAAAAATCAATTCTATTGTATATTTTGAATAAGAAACTTTTTTATCACAGTAAAAATAAGTCTACTAATTGTGCTCATCGAAACTGAATTCAATTTTTTTTTTTCTATACCTAAAGCATAACTAAAATGAGAACCTTAGAGAAAAGTGGTCACTTTGTATTTTAACTATAATAAATTTTTTTTCATTTCCTCGAGAAGTCAGTCTTGTTTTTTAAAAGATACGTATCACAATTCATTAAAAAAAAGTATAATGAATGGTTCAATGCAAACTGTAAAACTACAAAATTATACGAATACTATACTAAGAAGATTCAAAATAGACAAAAATGAAGCTGATTTTTTTACTCTTATTTCATTCAATGAGATGAAGCCGGCATTGCCTGTTGATGTACGCAAAAATCTTATCAATCATTCTATTTAGCATTGTATACCTTTGCAGAGCATGCCGTTGCAGAATGCACAGCGCTACCATTATCGGATCCAACAGATTACGTAGAGAAAAAAAAGAACGTCAGTTTCAATGTGTGGCAAATAGTAACAGGAGAATGGTATCTGCCATGTGTACCGTAAAACGAGATTTGGACAAAATACAGACACTTGACTGTAAACTTAGTCTGAAGCATCTTCGATACCTGTTTAAGCATTAAAAAACATTTTTAATTAATGACAAGTACGTTTCACAGTGGTCCATTTTTTGAATCGTTTCAGTATTATATAAAATTTTCTCATTTTGCATTTTGTATTAAACCTCATCAGACTTTTAGTAGAAAATTTAGAGCGTATCTTTTTGAAAATAAGATCGACTGCTCTTAGAAATATAAAGAAAAAAGGTATAATCAAAATGCAAAGTGACCAATTTCTTCTAAAATAGTCATTAATTACATAAATTCATATTTCTAAGCAAGTTATGAACAACAATTGTACATATGACACTGATAGTATGTTGAATATGTGTATTGCATTGGATTATATATTTTTGATGTCGATAGTCCACTATATAATTGAACAATCTAAAGAATAGTGACTTACGTAATGATACATAGAGAAGTCAAATTGAACAATAAAAGATTTATATGTCAACAGTAGTAGAAACAAAAAGGCAAATGGTAGATTGTTGGAGAAGAAATGAAAAAAGGCAATGTCGTCGTTTATCGTTTATATACGTGTAGAATAGAATAATAATACAGTGAAATCGAATAAAAACAAGTATTTCAAGAAGAATGTGAAAAAAAATTTGTTTTCTTTTCTTCTCTTTTACTCGGTATATGTGTATTTGTTTATTTTAAAGCAATCATTTTTGATTAGATGTAATAAAGAAGGAAATTATTTTCTTTTTGTCCCATTCATATATATATATATATATATATTATATTTACATGTGTTTCCTCATAAAACAGAAATAATCAAGTTCATTTATAATTAATATTGGTATATTTTCACTTTAATAGACAAATACGATAATAATACTACTACTTTCATGTCACTAATAATGTGTCTATAGAAGTTTGACCAACTTATTTGCTAGTGAAAATTGGAATAGTGTAGTGAATCACCATTAAATTAAACATGTCTTTTCTTCATCTAAAAGTTGTTGGTAGTTACTCTTAGACGAGAGAAAATAGTACGTGTTTCAACAAAAATTCTTTTATGAGAATCATTTTAATTACTTATTTTTTTCAATAGTGTAGGAAGTTCAATCTTTTTTTTTGTTTTAATGTTACTTGATTCACAATATGATATTCTTTAAAAGAAATTATATTGTTGAAAAAAGAAATGGAAGACACTGAGTACTTTTGAAACTAAAAAGTGATTTGTTCTTTTATTTTTTAACTGAAGAATTTTGTGTTATTTGCAATGTTTTGTATCTAATAAAAAGTTCTTGAAACAAGAACTAATTGAAAGATACAGTAACATTTAACTAAAACTAGCAATTACATAAAATGTTTTTCTCGACTATATTGGTGACTTGGTTACATTGATGAAACAAATCAAAAATAGTCAGACTTACCATCAACCAACGATAAACGATCTGAATATCGGTATTGTCTGTCATTTTGAATTAGCGAACGATACGACTCACTATCCTTTTCTATTCTTACATTTGTCAAACTAGTTGCAAATAGTCATTGACTAATTGCAGTCATTTTTTTTGTTATACTTATCTTTCGCCATAAATTTGCCATAATTAACAGAAAAGGATAATGATTTATTGGAGAAAATTTACGCTATAGATCTTACACATCTATTTACTCAATATGTTTTACTCTTAGAAATTAATAACTTTGTTTTGTAGTGTGGTAAAAATCAATAACTGATTGAAGATAACTTCGCAATTTTTCATCATAAACTCATGTAAAGTACAAGACACTCTATTTTATAAACCTTCTAGGCCCACAGTCATTCAAATTTCATACATATGCATATAATTGATCGAATCTAATTAATTTCAAGTTTAAAAAAGTTCTATGCATTAGTTTAATAGAGAAGAAATTGATAAAAAGACATATCGTTTTCTCTCTTTCTCTCTCTCTTTCTTTTTTTTTCATTCTTTGTTCTCAGCGAGAATATTTAAAATAGTTTATAATGTATTTAAAAAATGTCGTTGTAAATTTTTATAAAATATATAATGTGAGACACAAGTGTTGCGGTGCTTTAAACATGAGCTCGCCTTTTTTTCTTCTTTCAAATCTTTGTGGATATATCAAAAAAAACTCGTCAAAGTACACTTGTATAACAAAATGACACTATCAAGAAAAAAAAAGAAACAATAACAAGAAAGATGTATAGTTACTGTGTAAGAAATAAGAACTAACAACAATAATAATACTAAACAAATCTATTATTGAACTAGTAATTATTGTATGATTAACGGATGTGTCAGAAATAATGGCACACTTTGTATTTCGTAAATATCTCCCTCAGCTTTGATCGTAGAGAGTTGAGATTAGACTAAAAAGACACCTCGTTGAATTCTCTCCAAGGTTTGTATCAAACGTTTTTCTGTACAAAACGAAGCAAAAATATGAAAACAAGAATGCTCAACACGTTCAAAAGGACCAACTGTCTAAGCTCAAAAATCGTATTTTTTCGATTTTTTCGTTGGAGCTCCTGGGAAAAGAGGCATAACTACGTCAAAATAGCAGCACATTTTGGATTCGGATTTTCTTTATTTTAATGGAAAATGACTACTGTACCAGATGCAGAAGCGAAAGTTGAGTTAAAATCTTTTTCTTTAATTCAGCTGGCGAAAAATAGCAGATTTGAGCCATTTTTTAATAGGATTTTGAGACGTCAGAAATATCTATCGTCAATTTGCTTGCAACGAACTTCGTGGCGAGAAAGAGCAGACCTAAAATACCTATAAGGCGTTAGCCAAACGCCTTTCTTTTTTTGACTGTTGTTATTTTAATTGACTAGATACATTTTCATACATGCATATATACTGCCACTACTACATAAAGAAAAGAAAAACATAGTTCAATTATGAAAAATAGTCATTTTCTTGTTTAGACATTAGCGAGAAAAAGATTTAACAACATATACACACACACACACACACATTTTAGATCAAAACACTTATTTTCAGCAACGTTAAATTTTCCAATTGTCTTATGAAATAGAATAAAAAAAAAAAGAGAAGAAGAGAGCGAGAATAAACTCGTAGAAAACAAAAATGAAAAAATATAACTTATCAATTGTTAGAAAAAGAAGCTTTACAAAACGAACATACGTAAAATGAAAATTAAATGACACGGTTTTTACTTTAGATTCTTACCTAGTCATAGTGTTCTCGAATAGCTCATCTGCCATTTTATTATCTAGTTAGTTTACTTCTGACAATATTTTTTTTCTGTTTATGTATCGTGCACCGGACTATTTATATTAGATGTCTTAGACGAATATTTTTCAAAAAGTCTATTTTTTCTCTTACAGCCCAAGGATCTGTTCTTTTCAGATAAGTTTAAAGTAACAATGTCATCGTACGAAACGGACAAAAAAAAAATATAACAAATAAAAGACCAGAAACGAAAAATAACATAATCTTACACGTTGACTGTTTGAAAAGTATATGTTACCAATCCGTTTTAATCAATTAAAATTTTTAATGTTTTTTCACTTGAGCAAAAAATACACTTGGACCTCTGGTTGTTTGTTTAAATAGATTAGCATGACATACGGCGCAACGACTAATATGTTGACGTTGTTGTCCGGCTTTTAATGTTAACAATTTTGGTTTTTCAAAACCAGAATATTCATCTAATGCCGCCAAATAAAATGACAGCATATTTGGATAAAAATTACAATGCGAATGATCTTTACAATGGAAATATGGACGATCTAAATAACTTTCTAAACATGAACCTGGTGATTGTAAACTCTGTTGATCACCACGACCACCATCAGCAGATGTAAACACAAAACTATAGCCAGTCCACAATTGGTCATAACCATCAGGACATGTTGGAGGACGTTGAGACTGACTATGAATGGCGAATACCTAAAGAATAAAATAAAAATATATAAACAATTTTTACAAGATAAATGGTAAAACTAACTGGTGATGGTGATTCACAGACAACACATCGACTAATATAACTTCTTATTTCTTTTGGCTCGAATGTGGACATGGAATTTTTCATTGGTTCATTTGTTGCTAGCCAATAAGAATAATCATTTCTCGATGCATAATGACATGTGTTATGGATATCACAAAATAAAAATGGCATGGCACTAAATCGTGTTAAACAACTACCCGGACCACCTTGAATTATATAAACACACAAATGAATAATTATTGAATTATTGAAATAATTATTGACATTGAAAATAAATGATAGTTTACTTACCTAAATCTTGATGAGCTGCATATGTATCACCTTGAATGCCCATAAATGAAAACCCATCGTGCATTGTTTGAGTGGCCAATGGACAAGTAGGTGTCGTTGTACTTTGACTATGTCTAGTAATTAAATTTTCAAATATTTGTAATTAAAAGTTCATTTTAAATCACAAAGATATATTGCCAATCATACCTTACAAAGACAAAGGATCCTTCACTTTCTCCAGGAGCACCTTGTACACCCATAACACCTTAAGAAACAAAGAAATCAACTATCGAACTTGTTCTTAAATATCAAATAGATGATTCTTACCAGGTGAACCAGGCAATCCATGAAATCCAGCGCTAAAAATATTTTAAATACAATTAGTATCACTATTCTCATCTATTATGTTCAAGACTTACGCTCCTTGTAGTCCGACATCCCCCAATGGTCCTTTTGGCCCTGGACCGCCGGGACTGCCTAGAAAAAAGAGTGAAAATTAATATATACCTAACGAAAGTCTATGAGGCTTAAATGACAGACTAATTTCAGCATTACTGATGATCACAGTATGGTTACTAACCTGGAATTCCTGGAGCACCCACTAAGCCAAAACTTCCTTTTGGTCCACTTTGACCCGGACTACCCTGACGACCGGGAGTACCTAAAATTTATTGAGCTTGTGATTAACTGTTTTCAGCAACTCTTTCAGTAAACTCGTAGATTTGATCGATGAATCCTACCTGTGGGCCCCGGTTGACCTGGTTCTCCACGTATGCCAGGCACTCTTAGCGCCTATACAAACAAAACAAAAAATAGGATAGGAAAGTTTCGTTATGAAATACTTTTAAAAATAATTCCTACCTGGATTCGTGTTTCTTCTCCCTTTAGACCAGGAAGTCCATTTCTTCCATCCATACCCGGTAATCCTAAATGAAAATCGGTTTGATTAGTGAGAATAATTCTAATAAAAATCCAAACTATGTTTCATTACCTGCATCACCTGGCTGTCCTTTATATCCAACTGGTCCAGGAAAACCTAAAACCATAAATAAATTTGTGAGTTTAAATTGTTTCTGAGCATAACTTGATATTTAATTTAATTCATTTTTCAGAACTATTCTAAAACTTACCGTTATCTCCAGGGAAACCTGCTCTTCCTGAGAGACCCCTGTTGCCTTGTGGTCCCGGCAATCCCTACAAGAAATAATTTAGACGCACAGTTATTATGTAAAGAATAACTGACTTCTTACAGCGTTAAAAATATAATTACCTGCATGCCTTTCAAGCCAGCACCACCTGGTATACCTGGTATACCATCTTGACCATTAAGTCCAGGTAATCCTTAAATCAGTAATTCTTGTTGTTAAAATTCTCTAGCATCTGATGTGAAGGGAAAACGTATTCTAGCAAAAACATATTTTGAACAAAAATAATTTGGAATGTTTTGTTTTCAAAGCGTACGCACATTATTATCTGTCATTATGAAATGTATTTGATTTGCATATACTTTTTTAAAATTTTGGAAATTTCAAAAAATTTAAGCCTAATTTGAATTTTAACGCTAGTCTGCTAGAGAAGGTCATAAAACACCAACGTTTCCTTCTTTATTTGCAGTACAGAGATAAAACAGCTTTTATTTGACTTTGCAGAGAACAGCTATCATTTTCATAATTTCATCATATAGAAGTGTAAAAAGAACAGATTCATTATAGTTTAAATTCATACCTGCTCGTGCACTAGTTCCTATGGTTCCGTCTCTTCCTGGGAATCCGGGTGCGCCAGGACGACCTGAAAAGAAGTTGATCATTAGTGATATCAATAATGAAAATTAAGAAATTGTTCTTCTGATGTGAAATATCATGCTGAGAATTACCTGGTAATCCTGGCTGGCCTCGATCACCTGGCAATCCTCTTCCGCCTCGAACACCTTGTCCTTAAAATCAAAAACAGAAAATATATGTACATTAAAATAACACATTTTGAATATGCCCTTTTTTTATTCTTACCGTCTCTGCCCTTCAGACCCATTGGACCAGGTTCTCCGGGAGGCCCTCTAAAAAATTAAAAAAATGATGATCGTGACGGAACACACGGTAAAAGAGTTGATTGAAAAAAAATGTAATCTTTCGGTACGAAACCAGTAGTCTCTCTGTTATAAAACGTTAAAAATCTAAGATTTCTGCAACATACCACGTCCTTTCAATGCAAGATAAAATACGACCATACGAACCTAAGACCTGGTCTTCCTGGAGTTCCATCGCGTCCCGGTTCTCCTCTTAAGCCTGGTAAACTACGGCCACCTAGAAAAAACACTCAGAAATGAATATTAATATGTTTAATATCGTACGGTGTTAAGAAAATAGTCGAATAAATTTGAATCTGTTTTCTTGATCAGTTATAATGTTTTAAGACATCTGCACGTTCTAAACGTTTCTTATTATGAGTATAATGTACATACCACTGTCTCCTGGGATACCCTTCACACCAGGAATACCACTGTATCCTCTTGTTCCTTTGGCTCCTTGCAAGCCCGGTAGTCCTGCAATATATAGAAAAAAACCGTCATGATCTAAAAGTCATAATAATATTCAGCGTTGCAACTTCATATGGACAATGCTATTGACATAATCGGTTCTTCAAGTTGTCCTCAGAAAACATTTACATAGAAGATAAAATCATGAAATGATTACTCTAGGGAATGTATTTAACCCTAATACTTAGCTCAAATACATTCACTATGATAGTTATATGTGATCTTTTTATTATGCTTGTGTTTGCATTAGCCAATGTTTTCAATGATACTGGTACGAAGAGAACAAGTTATTTACCTGGTCGACCTGGGGCACCACTAAAACCACTGTTGCCTTTTTCACCAAGAAGTCCCGGTAAACCGTTGCTGCCTGAAACCAAATATGAATATAGTTAATATTAAATGTGGTCAACAAGAAAAGTACTCCTGACACGAATTTAATTATTGGCATACAATGGACAAGTGAGTGATACAAAAAATGTGAAAGATCTTTCTCTAATCTAGTAATATATTTTTAAATTAGAATACATTTCAGTTTGTGATTGCTCCTAAGATTTACAATCAAGTAAAGCGTCCTTCTCGTCATAGTTTCGGCTATCTTTTCAGCTGTTTTTAAAATTAAAATGATTCTTTACCTGGTCTACCGCTTGGTCCAACTGGTCCTGGAAAACCCTAAAATGTTTGAAGGCTATATAGTGCTGCGGCTGTTGATTAAAAATACATTGTTTTTTCTTCAATAATGCTTACCGGAAGACCTGAAATGTAAAATATAATTTTGTTTTTATTATTACGAATGTGTTTTCTAATGAGTTCTTACCAAGATCACCAGGAAGACCAACTGCTCCTGGAAAGCCTGGCGCTCCAGCGTCACCGGGCTGCCCTTTTGGTCCTAAATAATTTTTGAATTTATATTAGTATATTTATTAAAAGCACGTTGATATAACATTTAATTTGAAAATTTTTATTCTCGTTGAGTTAAAGGGCAGAAAAATGAAATGTTACCAGAGGATTTATTTAAAAGAGAAGAAAGTGTTTTACTCTTTTGATTTCATTCTTACAACATTATCAAGTTTTAAAAACTGCGATCCCTGTGTTAAATACAATAAATTTTACCTGATTCTGTTGCTCTGCCAGCTCGTCCGTTATCTCCTCTTAGTCCTTGAAGACCGGGTAGACCTGGAAGACCGCTTCTTCCTACCCCACCCTAAATTATTAAATCTATTAGTTCAACGCGGAAAACAGTCTAATTTCAGACAACTTACTCGTTCTCCAGGTTGTCCAGGGGCTCCAGGAAAACCTAAAGTTTAAAAATGGATAAACTAACATTTTCACTTAATCATCATATGTAATTTTTTAACAACTAAATAGGTAAAAACTTTTTAAGTTTGAGTCTCAGTCGAGGTATATTCTATAGAGTAATGTCTGAAACAAGTAGTACATGCTCAAAATGATAATACGATTGTGCTTAGAAGTAGCTCATTTCACTTTCTCTTAGGTAAAACTGATATGTTATAGATCCTTACCGCTTGAGCCAATCGTTCCTTTTAATCCCGGAAATCCTGGTGCGCCAGATGAACCGGGTAAACCTGAAAGAAAAAGCGAGAAATTAAGATTTTCGTAGGGTTTGAACTTTGTTATATTTGAATATGGTGTGAATTGCGTTACCTGGAAAACCAATAATTCCCGGTTGACCACGTAATCCCGGTGCCCCATTTAAGCCAGGCTAAAAGTCATACAAGAATTGAGTGAAATTCTGGAATCTAGGAAAAATAAACGTTTGTAACACTTACCTGTCCGCGAGGGCCAACCGGTCCGGGAGAGCCAGGAATACCAGGAGCGCCACGATCACCACGGATTCCTAAAAAGAAAACACATTATTCTTTAAATTTTTCTTTACTAAATAAATACATTTACACTTTTCTAATGTGAGTTGATCAAAATAACTAAAAATAATGATGTATATCTTACCGTTTATTCCTTTGAATGCATCTCCAGGTAATCCTTTGAGGCCATCCATGCCAGGTCGTCCTAGTAAAGTATTAGAAAATGAGATAGATTTTGAGTCTTCTCTTTAATCAAGAAAACATTGAACAGAAAACTCAGTTGATAATAGAGTTAACAAGAGAAACTAATTATATTTACCATCTCTTCCTTGAAGTCCCGGCGTGCCTGGAAGACCTGGATATCTAAATCACAAAGAATACTAATAACAATTATCTATTTTTTAGCGAAATTTGTGTGCAGCTTACCCAACTTCTCCAGGAAATCCTTTTGGACCATCTAAAACAAAAAAATATTCTTATAGAGGATCAGTTCTAAAAATCTGATTTTACATCAGAGAAAATTAACGTTCAAATTGATAAATAGATCTTATACCTTATTTTAGAATAGATTTATGTATTTTTCATTAACATAGGTTAGATTTTGTAATACTTACATTGTCCAAAATCGCCCGGCATGCCTTTGGCTCCGGGAAGTCCAACTTCTCCAACATCACCTTCAAATAGAAAATTTATATTTTCAAGATTTGATCGGACTATATTTATTAATCACTCAATTATACCTGATTGACCTTTCAAGCCAGGAGCACTATATCCACCACTGAGACCCGGTTCACCACTATCCCCTATGAGATAGAAACAGATTAAGATTGAATTCAAATGAGAAGTACAATGAGTTAAGAGCAGGTCAGTATCATACCTGGAAATCCTTTCATTCCTGGTAATCCAGGATTACCCGGTGCGCCATTAAAACCAGGAATACCACCTGAAAAAACCGTAGTTCATTATGTAAAAAGAAATCACTTTTTTGAAAAATACACTTACGTTCTCCGGGAAGCCCTGGGCGACCTAAAATACAATTAAAATAATTTCAAATGTATGTTAAAAGTACCAATGAGCAAATAAAACAATCGACACTTTAGTTATAAAAGACTATTTTCTCTTTTTATATATTTTTCCTCTTAAAGTTTTGTGAAATACTAATGTCTAGGAAAGGAAAAATTATTTTTCTTTCTCAAATGAAACTCTCTAATTTTTTAGTTGAAAATCTTCATCTGTTGAAAATAACATTTCTTTAGAAGTAGAGTTATTATTCGTGTACACTATACCTTTAATTCCTTGTCGTCCAGGCCAGCCATTCAGTCCATTATCTCCACCTAAAATAATAATTTATACATTT
>CAJNOQ010002860.1:0-22342 GCA_905250885.1 Didymodactylos carnosus | reverse complement strand
GAATGAGACGTCTTCGAGCTTTATTGGGCGATTTTCGGCAAAGTAATTGACATTACAGGACCGGGGTACTGCAAGACGCTTCTAAATCGTCCTACATTAATAAAACTGCAATTTTGCGACAACTATAGATGGTGAAAAGTTCAAAGACGTCTCATTCGAAAGAGAATTGGCTGCTCTATCCTATAAAACTGTTGAAAAAGAGTTTTGAAAAGATGGATTTCTGGAGATCTCCTCGAAAACTGGTTTTTGAGATCTCAAGAAGTTCTCAAAGGTACAATTTAAAATTTTAATCATAAGTAGTGCTAAGCGTATTGTCTTCACGGACAAAATTTGACGAAGATCTGACGTGTAGTTTTCGAGAAAATCGAGCTCACAGTCGGGAATTTTGGTCGAGACCTATAACCTTGAGAACCATATAACTCAAGTTCAAAGAGAGCTGCAGAGTTTGCCTTTCCTCCATTAGATAGAACTCACACTGGGCTACATTTTGGCTATAGACAAGTTGATATTTCCTTACTTTTTGACCGTTCTACAGCAATTATGAAATCCCAGCAAAAGTCCTTTTTTGGCATATTTTGTAATGTTTGCCACCGAGCCACCTTGCCAGTTGTAACCCTTGAAAATTAGTTCTTATAGACAACTTTCCGAGCTCTGTCGAATGGCCGTCTCAGATTTTTAAGAAAAGCTTTCTTTAGGCCAGAAGTGAGCGATCCCTAGTGGGGATTTTTGGCAAAACTGACTTTTGAAAGCACCGGTTCACCACCAACGGACTAATTTTCGGCAAGAAAAAATATCGATTTATATATAACTTGGCATGCTCTATCTGATGAGTATAGTGAGTTTCGCCCGGCCGAAACTTTTGTATAATGCGGGCGGACCTGCGTGGAAACACCCACATGTTATTTTGCAATCAAGAGGTTACTTGTATGCAAAAGCAACCTCTCAAGAAATTAAAGTTCGATGAAGTTTGGTAATGAAAAACTTTGTTAGCGAATGAATATACAGTGTCGGCGCTTTTTCTTTTAATCATAACTTGGTAACGAAAAACGTTTTTGACAATTGGTTTGCGCCAAAATATTCTGTCTAGTATATTTGTAGATAAAAAAAGATTAGAAGTATTCATTGTTGCTCTTTGTAGGCCCATTAGACCCAAAAATGTACGTTTTCCGGCGGCAAAAATTATTTATACGGTTGATAAAAATCCTATTTTTACGCTGTATAAGCACCGACAAAATATGAAAACTACATCAGTGGATAGAAGAGAGCGCATGCTACATTTTGGTAAAAAAAACTAATTTTGAAAAGCTTATTTCTTCGGGCAAAAACGCGACTTTAAGCCAAAAGTGCCATACTCTCCAATATGACTGCTGAATCTCGGAAATGAGTGAGTGAAAAAAAATTCTGATTAAGCCATTCGAAGCGCATAAAAACTGAGTAAGATAAATATAGTCTGTAAGTTAAGTGAAGGAATTTGATTCATCATTTAGTGTTCTGGATCTTGCGGTTATTTATGAAATATCTTTTCCGTACGGGAGGGTAAACATTTTCTGGATATCTTAGCGTTATCATGCAGTCGAGTAGTTACTGTGTAGGAGTATGAAAAGAGAAACGTAGACTGTTGAAGTTCAGAGCGAAAAACGGTTTTCGGAACCTTAAAAACCGACTTTTCACGCATCAAAAACTAACGTCATATTCGCGCTCAGTGTCAAAAACTGTGTTTAGTGATGTGTCACTCGAAGTTTAGCAAGCTCTTTACGAAACCAAAACGTAATGCGACACTTCGCTGATCAAGTATTTTTTGAATTTTTTCTTCCGAAAATCGATAAGGGTGCATCACTAGGCGCAGCTTTTCACGCTGATTACTTTTCACGAAAGCAAAACGTTTACTAAACCAGTGATCATGTTAAGTCGGATACACTTAATGCTCTAGTCCTGTCGGTTTCTTTAGTATTTAGTTTTCTATTTTTTGTCTGTGAGAGGTAAGACAAAACTAGGATATATGTCTTATCTTCACCTGACTTTTCCCCCTCACACATCAGTCCACATTACAATGGACATTAGAAAGGTGTGATGTAATCACTGTGTTGCGCTCCTTCAAGGTATGAAACGTCGTGTTCTTTGCTTGCATCCTAGTTTCTTCTTCTCAAGCGCTATCGCCACAAAAAAAACAAGAGATGTTGCCTGCTTCTTCACCTGCGACGTCACCTAATACAACTGATGACTGTTCCACTTGTCTCGCTGCTCTAGTAGCGGGCTCTGCTCTTTTAACCTTGTCCTGTAGTCACAAATTTCATCTTCAATGTCTAGTGACGAATGTCCAAGCACAAAACAAAGAATGTCCTTTGTGCCAAGCTACAATCGACGCATGACTTGCCCAACTACTAGCAGGTCCTACTCAGTCACCAATGCAGCATCAAGTACAGACTCCATACCAATTGCCTGTGATTAATGTGAGCGATGTTCCAAGTATTTTCCTCCCTATTCGGTTTAGAAAACATACGCATAAGAACATACTTCGAGAGCAAACATAGTTGTACGTTTTCATTCCATATTCCGGATTGAAAAAAGCTTTTTGACACATGACTGCAGCATTAAAGTAATTCTAGCATGAATGTGTGTTACAGGTTGTTCCTTCGGTCGAAGATCCGGCGGATGAGATTGCCGTACGAGCTCTTTCCGATCATCTCACTTGTGCCCGACAAACTGCCGTTGCCTCGTCCAACACAGCTAGCAATCTCCCACTGATCACTGCATCGACGACACTCGAATACAAAGTTCAAGTGTCTCATGAGACGAGGAATCAAATATGTATGGCCTTGTCACTCTTCTAGCGCCTCCAGCCATCTTACCGACGGAGGACGAATCTTTAGCGTCCTGTCGTGTTCCCATTGATCTCGTCTGCGTCGTCGATCAAAGTATGTCGATGTTGGGCCAAAAAATGGCTTTGTTAAAACAAACGTTTTTACAAACATAAAGCAGATGAATGAACTCGATCGACTGGCCATTGTTTCATTCAATAAGAATGCTTTCGATCGTTCACACGGATTGAAACGAATGAATGAATCAACAAAAGTGAGTACACTCTTCATTTAGATGCAACTTTCAATACCAAATGAAAACTTCGATATTTTGAAAACTATTTTTTTATTTAGTCAACAAATCTTGACTAGAGCAATCAATACTGATATCAATGGTGCAGGCGGCACCTGTATTGGATCTGGTTTAGACATGGGCATCAAACTATTCACGAGTCGTCAGACAAAAAATCCGTTGGGTACTTTACTTTTACTCACCGACGGCCACGATAACCGACTGCATGACTACTCGCAACTGATGCAAACCTTACCCGAAGGTGTTCTGTGTCACACCTTCGGCTACGGATCCTCACACACATCACCATTGCTGGTACAACAACTGGCCGAACAGGGCAACTGCGGTACCTTCACTTACATTGTAAGTTCTGCTTGATTTACATATGGCTATCCTATGTTCAGATTGTTTCGATGCATAATGTATTTGCCAATCTTTTCAACAGGATCAAGAGCAAGCAGTAGGTCCTGCTTTCGCGATGACTCTAGGTGGCCTTTTCACATGTGTCGCACAACAACTTCGGGTCAACGTTGAATTCAACGGACAGTACAAGATCACCCATTGTCACTCGAAATACAAATATGAGCCTGAACAATTGCCCCGGGCGAAGCTCACTTTCAAGCTCAACGATCTGAATGCCGAGGTAAAACGAAATCTCGTTTTTCAGTTACAAGTGTCGAAAGTGGACGAGGCACAAAATGTCGAAATGACCAGTCAACAGCCGATGTCACAGAGTCAGCCGCAAGAAGAACCATTATTGTTTGCCAATCAAAGCATTGGTGAGTATGAGCAACAGTATCCTTGACTAGAACATTGGCAAAAATGGCAAATCATATTATTGAAATAATTCAAACACACAGATTATTTCTTTTTGATTAGGTAATGTGATAATCACCTACGTGGATCCCAATAGCGATCTCATAATAACTACAACTGCGGTTCCATTCCAACTAGCTCGAGCTTCTCATTCATCAGCCGATCTTCTTCTAATAAATCACACTGTCGATCTCCAACGAAATCGAGTGGAAACGGAGAACGTACTCGAGCGAGCGATGAACGAGTATGACTATGGACGGTCGCGTGCTATTCTCAAAGATCAAGTGGAAAAGATCAAGGCCAGTGTGTCCGCGCAAGGTCCTTTCTGCCAACAGCTGATTAAAGATCTTGAATATCGTTATCCGTCAGAACGTAAATATCGTTCATCACATCACAATAGTTACCATCAACATCAAACGGAACGAGGGACATACACACCAAGTAGTACTATTAGTACACAACAGTACCTGAGCCAAGAACAAAGCACTCAGGCTGCTGACTTCCAGATCAAACGTATGAAACGCAAATGACAGTATCATGTATAATCAATACTTATGTTCGTCTAAAATAAAGCACCGAACAGTAGCTATTAACGATATATATTATATAATTTCACGCGCAAAAGTCATGAATACATTTCGAAGGAATATTCTGATATACGCCTACGAGTATAGCACACGTTAAATTGCGTTTACGCTTGCTTTTAATTAGCATGGAGTTTATTGAGCGATCAATGTCTCTCTGTGGAGCAATAATTGACTATCTACGGCTAGTTGAACATTTTGCATAATTTCAAATGTTCTGTTGGACAAAATGGACGATGACAGTTGAGTTTGTTTCAAATGCAAAAAACTATATCTGGAAAAAGACCCACTTCGATTGGAAAGAGTAGTTGAAAGTAAAGAAATACTTTTCGAAATACTAACGGCTCCAAGGAAAATGACATTATGTTTCTCATGACTCATCAATCCAAGTTACAGCACGCATAAGGACAATCTAATATGCAGCAATCTAATGTTTCCTTAAATTTTTGTGCCCTTGAAGGAAAGTTAACTAATAATTAAGACATCTGAATTGGTAAAATACTGTTACGAATGGCAATAGATAAAAATTTAGAAATAGTGTTTAGATGATTTCATCTGTTGATAATTTCACATTTCAGTCAAAAATCTCGACACACACGCAAGAAACAAAAGAATCAACTAAATTCAAAAGTTTCCGTACAAACATGGCTGACAGCCGTTTTTCCGTATTTTCCACACTCATACCCACAACCACTTTGTAAGACCTTAGACTAAAGTCAATGGAATGGCATAATACCCACTCATTTTCATGAAATGAAGTTCAGAAGAAGTTTTCGACTAATATAATCACTCTTAGAGACCGCTCATAACCATTTTCTGATTCTCCATAGTCGAAAACCTATTGCACATCATTTTCATCCAGCGAAGTTGAGATGACAGTTTCGACCAATCAATCAATCCTAGAGGTCGCACTCACTCATTTTCTGATTCCCCATACTCGACTACCTACTCCATATCATTTTCATCCATTCAAGTGAAAATGATGTTTTCGACCAATAGGATTTACCGCAGAGGTCGCTCATACTCATTTTCGATTCCCCATACTTCACTACCTACTCCATATCATTTGCATCCAATCAAGTTTTTAGTATGTACTAGTTGTTTAGTTTAGTACTAGTTTAGTTGTATGTACTAGTTTGTATGCTAGTAGTTAGTCTCATACATACAAACATACAAGGATTTTAACTTGATAAGACCCTTTTCTTTACAGTCCAGGGACTTTACAAGTTCCATAGTTTCTAAAAGATAATAGTAAATGAATATATTATGAAATAAGTATACAATTTGCCAAATGTTCCTACATAAATTCGACTCAATAATTTGAATTATGCAGTTTTACTCTGCTCTTGCTTATAGATCAATATTTTCATAGAAAATTTCTCGTAAAGCGCTGAAACGTGAGAATTGTTGAATTGTAAGTACGTATAACGTCGGTGGAGAATTAATTTGATTCATAAACGCATTGTTTTAGGTGATTAACAAATTTAAGATACGTTGCAATGGGTAATACTTTATTTTTTGTTTTATATAATTCGGCTTTTAAAGATAAATACATTGAATTTGGATTTGATTCACACATTTTATACATGAACTGCAACTCTTCACCAGTAATCTGTTGACAAAACGGTAACATGATTTCTAGTTTATTCTCATGTAGAAAATCAGTAACATCATCTTCTGACCACGATTCTATAGATATGTTATGTGTATCAAATTTGACGACGTATTTGGGTTGTACAGTTTGTACTTGGTCAGCATTTCCACTACTAGAATTGAATAGATTGCTTCAAATTTTACCACATTACAAATTTATCTATATCACGTACCTTTTCTGTACTAATTGTAAATCATCACTAGACACGTTTCTTGGCGGTGGAGGTTTTTGCTTTGGTTTCACCCTGTTTAGTTCAATTTCATTAATTAATTTTTCCAATCCTGTTTGTACATCAAATTCACCAAAATCAATGTACATGCGTGAACCGGCAATAAATCCCAACCATCCATCTGGACGATATTTTTCTCGCATAATAATCGGTATTATTCGACGTTTTCGACTAAATGCATATTCTGCTTCCGATTTACAATTGGTACTTCGCTTATATGTCTCAGACATGCACATCAAAATGAATTCAGATGAATCTACTGCATTTGCCATTGCTTCAATGGTTGATCCGTGCATTTCATTTTTATCTAACCATACCCGAAAACTTTTGGCAAGAAGTCCTTCATGAATTTTTGCACACAAATCTTGATCGGCCCATGAATAACTGATCATTATATCATATTCAACTTTTGTTGGTTCTTCCTCGTCACTAGCATTATCCGTCTCGTTTGTTCCTGATAACTTAGCCTTTTTCTCTTTGAATTCTTTCTCTTTTTCCAGTTTCCAGATGATCCCCTCAGCTGTCTTTTTCAATTTTGGATCATTTGAGGTTAGCAACGACTTGACATATGTCATAAATTTTTCATCATGTTTCAGAGCGGCAGCTGCATCATCGTTGAAAGCAGTAGTCCATAGAATATCTAGAGCATCACGTTGTGTTTCAATCGAATAATCATTACAAGCGTACTTTATCAATAGTGAAAGACCATCTTGTCTAATAAGTTCATCTTTAATGTGATCGTGCTGAACAAGTGCTACAGAAATAGGGTAAAAGAGAAAAACAGAATTAGATCTAAAATATTTTCATGTACCTTTTAAACCAGATAATGATTTTGATGCTTCTTTAGGATTACTTGAAATTTGTTTCAATTTATCAATATACATTGAAGTCATTTCTTGTGCATTACCCATATATTCCAATTCATGTTCGCTTATAGTATTTGCCATTATGTTATTCGCATAAATTTTTATTTCTTCATGACTTACTGTAGCTAATTTCAAGAATAATTTTGTTTTTTGTTTATCTTTAATGATCGGTAATAAATCCGGATTAGATGATGCGGCATCAAACGTTTTAATAGCTGACAACATTAACGTAGTAGTAGAAGGAGTATTGAAATAGTTATTATTATCGTCGGGCCTTAATTGAAGATAATCAAATAGAGTTTTATTACTAAGAATAGTGAGTAAATGATCAACGATTTTTGCATGTTTTCTAAATGTATTTGGTACTTCAGCGTCTAATAACAAGTAAAAAATGTTAAGAATATACTCTAACGAGATAATAACTGAATGTTTGCTAAATTCAACATTGGATGACAGTAAATGCTCCAAGGTATATTCATAACGTTCCAGCATCGCACTACAAAGATCGATAACAATGTGTTGTTTACTATCCGGTGGACAACGTTTTGGAAAATATTCAAAACATGTGTATAATAGAAATTTATCGGTGTGACTTAGAATATTAGGTTCCAGCTGAAGTTTTTTTAATGCGCTGATATAATCCAATGATTTAATACAATTTGTTATATGACCGATTAGTAATGAGATATTTTTATTGTTATCAAATAGGCCGGTATTTTTCAAAGTATGCACACAGAATAATCCTAGGTTAGTGATATTTGGATCATCATTTACATTCAATTTATTATTCCAACTATCCTCCATTTGCAATTTCACTTCTGCAAATAGTTCTTCGTTGGTCAATAATTTAGTGATTACGTCAGTATCATCGATTAGTGATGAGAATAACTGAATAATTTTTTCAAATATATTTGTTTCTCGAATATTCAAGCGTGAACATTCTGAACGCCATTTTTTTAATATACGAATGGTAATATCACGAAAAAATGGAAATAGAGCATGCGAGATTATAGATTCTGATATTAGTTGTTTAATGGGAATTTTCAGAATCACATCCAAAATATATTCAATAGTTTCCAAGCAATCATCAACTTCGCACTCTTCGTATTGTTTGGTTACCTCGCTGAGAAAATCATTGAAGATGAGTACAACCTGGTCATTGGTGAGATTTTGAGCATTGTTCGTTATTGTTTCCACACGAGTACCAATTACTTTGTTCAATGTCATATCTGCTATTTTCGTCAGAATACGAAAGAAGAACGTTTTAAGAGTAAATTCAATAAGCGTAACGTTTATGATAAATCTATAACATCATAAAATTTTACCGTACGGTTACACATATTACTTTTTATTATAGAACTTCTCACATTTCACTAAATTATGATAAGTTTTCTCGTGCTGGCTCTTATCTATCCACTAAAGAAGCGAAGCTTCGCACTTCGTGTAAAATCAGGAATATCAGCGACAAGAGTTTCTTGTTTTCATAACGAGCCAAATCGTTATGATCCTAATTTCTACATTTGACAGGCCTTCCGCTATTATTTGAAAACAACCGAATAAGTTATTTAAATTCTTCGACTTCCTGCGATTTCAGAAAGCAGTCCTTGTGTCTATTGATACCATTAGTAGATATTCTCTTATGACAGATATCTATGGCGAGAGTAGATGAGGAGAAAGGTGACCAGAATGAATGCTTTTCTGCATATCGTGAAGATTTTAAAAAATTTGGGGAATGTATACGCGTCATTCAAACTGCAGTGCATTCTGCTACAGTAAAATTCCGTATTGTTTTTTTACATTTTGTTACTTTTATAATTTAATATAAATGTCGTTTTCTAATAAATTTCGAAACGTAGGTGTTTCCATTGTTATCACATATTCTGAATGAAAGACGGTATAGAGTGTGAGTATATCTCAAAGTCTTTAGTATATTTTTGACTTTAATTTGAGACATTCTAAAGTTCTCGTCTTCTCGTTGTTCGATAGTCTTTATAAGAGTAACAAAATAGCAAATAAATGTTACGGAATTTCACTCCATTAGCAGTAAAGCTATAAGTTCTCTAGAGAAGAAAGTGTGATAAACTCCTGCGCAGATTAGAAGACCATCCTTAATAGAATAGAAGTAGAGTTTGGAGGGAAATGTAAAGTATCACCACCTTTCTGAAAAAAATTTTCAGTGTGCGAAACAATAATAGAGGACCATAGCCTTTTATTCAGGAGAAGAGGGGTTGAAGCCTACTACATCATTGACTAATTAAGTAGAAAGCGACGTTGACTTTGACAGCAGCATAATTGTTCGAATTGTTCAACGCGCGAATATTCTGGACTGAGTCTGTAAAGTCGCACGCTGAACAAAAGTAGAAAAATCGCGCAGTATTTTAGACGATTCTGCGGATTTCTCTTTTCTACCGGTGAGAATGCGAAGGCGTTTTATGATTTTTCAGTAGACAGTTCAAAACTAGTCGCTTACTTTATTACATACTCATATTGTTTTCATATTTATCGTTTTCTGATGTTAGAAATATTGGCCCTGAATAATAAATAAGAAAAACATACTAATAACCGATAAATGATATTCAATGAACAGAATATATTTACCTGTTCTATTTTGCAGTCTTTCAACTAGAAAATTATTTTCCTTTCGTAGCACATGAAGTACACGACACGGATGGAGACATTTTACTGACTTGTTTTACGTCAATTAATTATGACACAAATAACACGGTGAAAGAAAGGGATGTTTGCACAATGGAGAGAAAAGAAAAATGAGTGGGTCTATTGACACGACCATTAGAAGTGTCACCAAGGGCTATTGATACCCCTAAGCTCCAATGCATGAAATAAAGCTAGCACTTGTTAGGTACACTTGCGCCGGATTTGTACGGTTAAATTTGCTTCTGAGTGCAATCATCCATTGTTTGTGACCTATTCTGTTCTCATACTCTTGTTAGTTGTTAGTAGTGTTAGTAGGTTATCCTGATGAATGTACTTGCATACAGATACTTGTCCCAGTGCTCTCGCAAGTTTCGTCCAACGTGCCTGATTTTTTTGTAAGTAAATGAAGTATTTGAATTACTTTCACGTAGTAGAGGTTTTCACTGCGTTCTTGCACTTTCTTCTGAAAATTACTATTGCCACGAGATTCAGCGTGTTCGATAATCTATGTTTTCATAATTTCAGAAGGTCCCAGAACGAAGCATAGAGCAGTCCCATGGCTCCGGAGAAAACGTCCAAAGCTCCTGAATAAAGCAAAGTGAAACCTTTATTTAGATATTATTTTGTAGAAGACACTTTGGATTATCGATCAATGAAAAAAACTCGATTGCTTGCTATGTACAAATTGGTTTTCCAGAGACTTTCTGAAAGACCGATTTCAGAAATTTGTTCAAAAAACGTCTTTGTCTATGAAAATATAGGTTAAACTGTCCTCTTTCGACTGCAGAAGTCTGCGGCAAGTCGGCACCT
Source organism: Didymodactylos carnosus (assembly GCA_905250885.1). Lineage (NCBI taxonomy): Eukaryota > Metazoa > Rotifera > Eurotatoria > Philodinida > Philodinidae > Didymodactylos > Didymodactylos carnosus. The sequence continues at coordinate 11,638 of CAJNOQ010002860.1, read as the reverse complement.
CTTATCGTCTTTTAGTTATTCAGAAAACAACTACCGATCTTATATCTTCGGGCGGACAGTAATATTTTTTAAAAACTTTGCCACAGATTGCGGGTCAACGAACCACAATGGAGGAAAGTTTTTGTTGACAAAACTCTTTATTATCGGCCAAATGGGTACTCAGTGTAATACTTTTTTCAGTGTAACGGCAAAATTTTGAGTAAAATTGAATTTTAAGTTTTTTAATAATTTCAAATTATTAAATTTGATTTTTCTTAAACTTTTTCTGTTATACTGGAAACGATATTACACTCAGTACCCAATCTGGCACCTAAGAAAGACTTTTGTTAGCAAAATTTTTGCTCCATTGTGCTTCGTTGAGCCACAATTAGTGGCAAGGCTCTTAAAAAATACTAGTTTTCGGGAAAATCGACATATCAAGAAAAAACAAAATTTTTGTTAACCGAACTTCATTCAAAGTTCGCAGTAATTTAAGCACATAGGCAGTTCGATTTCCTTGGTCGATTGCAGGCAGTCTTATCATTAGAACACTGTTCTTTAATGGACAGTGAACTTTTTAAAAAAATTTCTTTTAAACTTTTAAACGTTAAAAGAAAATGGGAAAAACGTGTCTGGGAGGTTCGAACGTCTTACCGTATGTGTAATTAGATATGGGCTACAAAATGATGTGAGTGAAATGAATCCTATATCTATAAATGATTCTAAAAAAATGTTTTGTTCGTTTCTTCGGTTGTGCAAGACATAGGAACAAAAAGCACTAAATAAAGGCTGACTATAAGAATCAACAAAAGGACACCGCTGGTTTTTAGGAAAAATTTGCCTAGCTGGAAATGAGATTAAAGGTATATGGTTAGATGCGGCATGAAACTGTTTTCCATTTTATTAGAAACCACTTTGCTGAAAAACTATGAATTATTAAAGTTGTCAGTTTTGCTGGATAATCGGCACGAACAATCGGAAAAAATTCTTCCTGCTTTTTGCTTGAATCTTACCATTTCAGTTTTACTCTTAAAAACTGCCTGTCCGTACAGCCTATTCATCGTACATAAAGTAATTGGAAAAACTTTTGTCCGAACTACTGGAAAGAAAATTATTTGTTTGACATGCCTACCGTATTTGGACCCAAAGTTCTAAAGCAAAGTCTGAAAGACGAGCTGACAGTAAGAATTTTGAAAAAATAATGCTCTAAAGGATCAAAAAATCGATTTTCAAGTGGTTCCACGACTCTAAAGAAAATTCAAGAATTATCAGCTTAAATTTGGGCTTAAAGGAGGGGGGTTAACTTCATCAGAAAACGGCCCACTGATTTTTGCTTATTGTGACTTGGCTGTGGTAGAAAAGACGTTTGGACACATGTTCCAGTTGTTCTTATAGAAAATAAGCTCAAAATACGTTTTTAACGTTGATGGTTTTTTTGAGATTCCATTAGAGGACGTCGTTGTTAGAAAAAATAATATTTTTGAAAGTCCAGTATAGACTTCACACAAATCTTGTTATGACAAAATAGCCAGTGACAAACTGAATAAAATATTCTATGAACAATCCTTATATATCATTTCAACAGAAAGAAATTATTTTCCAATAGACAAATTGACCTAAAAGACGGTATCAGAGATGTTTTAAGTACTTTTTTCTCTATATGTAAACGGGGATCCAGTTTGTATTTAGTATAGAAAAATAGCCCTTGATTTACTCTACAATATTCTATATAAAGAACCTTTAACCACTATTGGCCGAGCCACTTATAGTTTCTACAAGAGAGAAATTGTACCTGAAAGACGATATCAGCGATGTTTCGATTATTTTGAGTAAGTAGTAGTTTAAAGGTTTTTTATATAGAATATTGTAGAGTAAATCAACTAAATCAGATTTGTGTGAAGTCTATACTGGACTTTCAAAAATATTATTTTTTCTAACGACGACGTCCTCTAATGGAATCTCAAAAAACAATCAACGTTAAAAACGTATTTTGAGCTTATTTTCTATAAGAACAACTGGAACATGTGTCCAAACGTCTTTTCTACAACAACAAGTCACAATAAGCAAAAATCAGTGGGCCGTTTTCTGATGAAGTTAATCCCCCTCCTTTTGTTTAGGTGCATCGTCTGAAAGTTCATCAGTTGTTGTTCTTGAGTACTTGATATGTTTGTATAAGAGAGTTCTTGATGTCTAATCATATACTTCTAAAACCGATTGCATTACCGAGAAAGACAATTTGTTATTTATATTGTCAGTCAAACAGACACTAGTGAAGCAAATAATAGAGAAAAACGGTTACGAAACGGATAGAAAAAACGCAATTACCTGGTCTTTCTTCCCTATTAGTGATTGACAGTATATGGTATGGACAAACTCCTGTTTCAAAAGTTTTTTATTCAATTTCAAAAAGAAAATAAGTTGAATACGTTGACTCTTGTTCGCTTGTTCACTTGATTTTCTTGGAAACTATCCGGAGTTTGAAAGTGTATTGAAAATGAATGCAAAATGTATCTGTATCTTGCATGACATCACCATCTCTATATTAAAATTCGGCTCTTTCTGAATTGAGCCCACTTTTTTACACTCGCTCTCACTCTCACTTGACCGGTCTCTGACGTTTGTTTGATGTAATTAAGACTTCGAAATTTTTTGATAGAAAGTGGTCTCAATTAGGAAGACTCGTAAAATTCTTTATCAAGTTGTGTAGAAGCAATTGTATACTTATAAAAAAGAAGACATCAAACGGATATGGACTGCCGAACGAATAATTATTATAACGAACAGTAAATTTTCAAACAAATGACACGTTCTCATCGTCAAAAGATACTCAAAAAAGAGAAAACCTGACATATAATCGATTACTTTCATGTTCTTCACTGCTATGCAGTTTTATGTCGATGCAGAATGAAGAGATTAGAATAGTGACACAAAAATAATGGGCTTTTTATCCAATCAAACAGCATCTTTAATGGTACCTATCGATTTAGCATCATTTATACCAACTTGTCTGTGTACATCAGTTGGTCTATGTTTCGCTTTCGTATGTTTATCAAACTATTTCAATGATCGAAAACTGCGTACACATTTCTCCTACATATTCTATTTGACAATATTTTACACTCTTCTATTTGATCTTCTTGCAACACCATTACAATTCATATTGGATTATTGTAGTATAACAAGTTCAGTTTATGAATATTTATGTTATACAAGACATCTAATCGGTTTTACTTGTACATTAGGTATTAGCTATTCATTAGGTTACACTTGTGTTGAACGGAATTTCATGATGTTTAAATTGTACGGACAATACCATCTACGGTCAGTAACACTGAAACGACAGTTGATACCTGTTCTATTGATATTGACCATTGTCACAGTTTATACATTCCCAATTGTACTGTTGACTAAATGTAGTTTTGGACAACAAGCACGACAGTGCTATCCTTGTGTCACTGTCCATTTTCGTTTAACTATAATGCATACAATTCTGTTTTATCCTTGTCCAATGTTAATTATGATTTTATCAACATTATTGTTAATCTTTCGAATGCGTCGACAACAAGGACAAACAATAACAACACGACATCATAAAAGGTCAAAACGGTTAGTACGACAGTTACTGATATACGTTCTATTTTATACGCTAACGTATTTGCTCAGAAATTTGTATTATTTTTCAATTCTATTCTATTATTCAACATCGCAACTGACAGCTTCATCGTGGGTAACATTAGTAGGCGGTATAAATGTATATCCGGTAATGACCTATTTTACTTTTAAAAAGTCAAAACAATCGATTAATCGATCCAAGAACATTTATATGATTCCACTTAAAACTATTTAATTTCCATAGTCGAATTAAAAACAACATAATACGGTTTTATCATCCATACTTTCAAAGGTATTTCTATTCAAAGATAGATTGTGGATTAGGTTCCAGTAGAGAAAGAGTTCTTAACTCATTGAGTTTTATACTAAATTCGCTCTGTCCCCATTTATTTTCTTCGTCTGATATTGCAATCGTGCAGAAATAAAACTCTTAGAATGAAGGCAATAAAGATTATAGTAAGTATCTTCTTCAGTATAATGAGATAGAAAACAGACGATGAAATGAATCTTAAGACTCATTTCATTGTCTGTTGACTATATCAATTGACGTATCCAACGGTATGACGTTGTTTGCCATCAACAAATATGAAAATAAATTAACAGAGAACATACTAACAGTTATCGGTTATTTCTACCATACTTTAACAGTGGATCTTTTCGTTCTTCTCATCAGACACATCTAAGTTTATCTTCATATCCAATAGCTTTTATTTTCTTTGTGTTCTGTTTTTTTTTGCATTGTAATAAGTTGTTTGTAATTTTTTGTACTTACTATATTTCTGCTAATACTGGCGAAACTGATCTGCCTGATGTGTCTATGATAGAAAGTCGAAACCTGTATGAAGTGGTCATATCAAGTCAATCAGTTGTACGATCTAATTCCATTCATTCTAGTTCTTGTGAATGCATTTTCTGAAAATTATGACAAATTGTACGATTATGAAATATTTGACTACCATCTAAACAACTTCGGTAAACATCCTATGGGTTAAAATGTTAAGAGAGGTTGCTAGAGGCATGTGATTCTGTCTTTAAGGCCAAAACATATAAAGATATTGTATAAGAGGTGCTTCAGAAGAAATAACCTTCTCAGTATTTCCCCAATATCTCTGTCAATATTCATTGTTCTAAATAAAACTATTTTAAAAGATTTCCGGTTCAATTCTTTACAAAAACCATACTGAACATTTTTTAAACAACATATAAATAAAAGAATATGGATTAGACACTACGAAGCTTCAGTTTTCATTACTTTCTAACTCATACAACATAAAAACATTTATTTTGAAGCATGAGTTACCTAATTCGAATTCGAATATAATTCACGAAACCAGAGTCTAATCCTAATTCGAAAATAAGAGCAATAGAAAACACTTTACTGTCAACCTCTATAAGAAAAAAAACATTTTTCATCAGCATGCAAATTCGAATTCGAGTTCCAATAGACACTTTACTGTAGAACCCGGTTTCAAAAAAAATTTTCATCAGACTTCAAATTCTTTTTTGTTTAGAAATCTTGCTTTTGTGCAGTTCATTCATTGCAGTTTTATCCATTAAAACCTGGATTCGTAATCGTCCTATATTTCCTATATTTATGAAAGTGGTCCTATATTGTCCTGTATTTCCAATATTTGAGGGTAAAAGCGGGGTTATGCTGAAATGAGTTGTATTTGATCGTGAAAAGACACATGCGCTTTCCTCATACATTGCCACTCGTTTCCGTAAAGAACACGTAGCCCATTGTACGTATTATTTCTTGACTGTTGTATTTGTATGACTAAAGGGCTCTTTTGGGAAGAGAATGATGGGTATAGAACCGCTACAAAGTACATGATAAGATTTTAACTAAATCTTTCACACAGCTTCATCAGGAAAATGAACATAGGAAGAAAAGATAACTAACTATATAGTCTGTAAGTGTGAGTATAAGACAAAGAAATTAAAGAAGCAATTTGGCCAGTAGGAATAACGTGCCAGTAAAAGAATCTATTGATATTGCACTAGATATGTTATATAAGCCAAAGAAAATAGCTGATATACCCTTCAGTCGACAACAAATGAAAAGACTGGTAGAATTAGCCGTTTTTGATGTGCCATTTAGATTTATGAGTAATTATTACGTGCAATCTGATGGAGTAGCAATCGGTTCACCACTTGCACTGATACTTGCAGACCTATTTATGTCAAAACTCGAAACTAAGTTAAACAGATTTTCTACCAATAAATCATTACTATGGCTTCAATACGGGGATGATATTTCGCATATTCACAACAAAACAGAATATTAACCATTATAGGCTGAAAGAGCAAACATTTCTGTATAAAATGTTGCCAGTTCAAGCCACAAGGTATAACTGGGCACGTAAAATCCTGTGCAAAGAAATGGTGTGTTCAAAATAAAGTGAAAATGAAATAGGAAGAGTACAACTAGATGATTGGAGCTCTGGGAAGAGATGATGAAACTCAACTAAGCCATTTGGAGGTTGATTTTTTTGATATATTACCATTGCAATAATCACTTTGAACGAACGCTAAAACTCTGAAGGAAATTGAGTGTTGTGTCTATTTTTTTGTGCATTTTTTTGTTTGTTTCACCCTACACCGAAAGGTAATGGGTATTACTACTACTACTACTGTATAAAATGCGCGATCAAATAATAGTTTACCACTAAAGTTAATGGAATGGCATGCAAATCTTTTACCGGGGCCAGAAAAGTTTTCTGGTCTCAGTGCCCATCTCTAAGCCTAAGTCTGCTGGACCTGAGCCGGGGCTATAACGAATTCGTTTTGTATTTTTAAAATTTATGTAAACGATGTGTACCTTCCTTTCTGTTTAAAGACGTCATTAAAAATAACCTTGACATAGGACTGATCCCGCACACTTTTTGACGAAAATAATTTTCGTTTGCTCTAGTCAGTGTTTTCAGTTTTTAGGCTAATTTATAATAGCACACTTTCCTCACGATCCTTGGGTAATTCTTTCGGTACTGTCCCATCATTACATGAAGGTCTGCCGCAAATGTCGAAACATATCTCGTTCGAAAGAGCATTGGATTCTTATAAGTAAGGATATGGGATTTAAAAAATTTCAAAACATCGCCATGGGATCCAGAGGTTTCTACATTTTTAAGTTAAAGAATGACCGAGTTGGAGTCAATACTGAAGTTGTACAACAATATCAGTGAAATCACACATCTTTTAGCGTTAATGAGCTCTTTTCGAATTTTTGATGCGACTTCATTTGACCAAGCAATATATCATTTTGTAGAGAAATAAACGTTCTATCTAAAGGTATGTTTAAAAAGAATTATCGATGCACTTTGCAGTTGGGAGGTTTTCTGGAAAACCTAGGTCGTCAAAGACCTATATCTCAGAAGCGGAGATTAGGTATTGGTATCTCAGTTAATTCATATGTTTCAAGAGGCGTAGAGTCCGAAAATGTGCATTGATATCAACAAAAATGGGGAAAACATAATTAAAAACCGCTTAGGGTACCATTTTATTTTGGCTGTAGCCCCAAAGACAAGTGATACTATAGCAATTTTTCTATTCACCCAAAAAGTTTCATATAGTTAGAATTATAGTTGTCATCTCAGTTTTTTATTCATAAACTCATGAAAAATTTGAGTTCCTACGACTTCAAGGCAAGTCCGAAAGCTTTTTTTTCAGATTACAAGTTAAAGGATTACAGACTACTGGGTACTACGGCTAATATTCCACTAAATACTGTCTTTACGGCAGGTGCATGTCGCTTCATCCTGGATGCGCTCTACCTTGGGTCTATTTTAGAGAGATATTTTTCGAAAGGATGAGCTGCTCGAAGCCACAAAAAGTGTTATTTCAACTACTTAGGATCGTGGGGATCCTTAGTTGTATTACCATAAATTAGCCCAAAAACTGAAAACACTGACTAGAGCATACGAAATTATTTTCGTCAAAAAGTGTGCGGGATCAGTCCTATATCAGGGTTATTTTTAAATATAAAAATGACGTCTTTAAACAGAAAGGAAAGTAGAGCCGATGAGGTTTTAGAAAACATTATTATTTCAATTTAGTAAAAAAATTTTAACCAATTGATTCCACATGCTTAATTTTAAGAATTTGATTATATCTATTCAATTTATTTTGTTAGATAAACTTCACTATGCAGTGTTATCTTTAACGGTAAATAAGTGCTGAAAGGAAAGAGAGTTAAGAGTATGGACCAAAAGAGTATTATCGAACACAGGATCCCTTATTTCTAGATTATACAACTTGCAGGGATCGAGAAAGAGATGATTAGAAATTGATTGGTACAGCAGTTGAAAATCCATAATAAATTAGATAGTACCATACTGCTAGATTTTATTCAAATCCGCACTAATTCTATCACAAGCTTTCGACGAGTAACACTCGGCATCATCACGAGAACGAATGACAAAGAACACAGAAACTACAAGTATATACATATACATGTTGGCAAACGATTTTATGCTTTTCGATAAATGCTATCGATGACTAGAAACGTCATATGACGCATTTTTACCACCAGAACCGATTGAATATTTAAGAGAACACACGTTCCAGTCAATATTGTACATAAAAGCGTAACATTGAATTACAACAGCACACCATGCACAGCATGATGCGAAACTGCTTGGGGTTGTATAATTGAAATCATTTCCATCATAATCCCAAGCCAGCATTGCTGTAAAAACTGCACACGGATCTGCATATAAAAGTAGAGAGAAAAAAAGAGCAGTCTCTCCAATTTTAAAAGCAGAAATCGACATTTTGAACTATGAAAGCTGTAACAGAGGCATTGAGAACAGGCCATTTAAAATCTTGGGAAGTAACCCTCCTCCGCGCCAAAAAAGCAGTGGATGATCTCAACAGAAGACCAGTCTGAAGCGAAATTTCTTTTTTTTTGGAAAAAGCCTCACAGAGCTATCCTTGACAGAAAAAGTCAAGTGTACGAAACCATTTTAGAAGGCCAGGGCCTTTTAAGAATCAGGAGAGTGGGTTCATACATTTTTTCAAAAAAACTTCATTCTTCTCTTACCGTTTGTCTCCAACAATGGAGAAGTAGTTGTGGAGTCAACAGAAACAACGCTACTTGTCATTGCAAGACAAGAGCCTTTTGAATCACGTGTTGCAAGTGTGCTTGTGCGTCCGGTAGCTGAAGAAAACATTTGTAAAGAGTTTAGAGCATGGGAATTTTGCTCTTAATATACGCATTTTAATCGAAGATGGGATCTTAATAGTACATTAATGAGCGCTTTCTAATGAAATTGTGGACCATAGGATCTGTTTGAGTAAAACTGTGAAAATGTATTCATTTGCTTATCTGTTTGAGTTACTGGTGTAAATGCAGCCGATAGTAAGTTATAAAAACAGAATTTTGAGTTATTAAATGGTAATAAAAAAGAAAATGCCGAATAACTATTGAATAATAAACACGAGTTATTATCATATAACAATTGATCGATACAAAGTTAAACTGGTGAACATAACAGACACAATTCTCGCATGTGTCATCGATGTATGTGCTACAAGAATCGGTCATATCCTGCATAGCGGGATATTTTGCATACACCCTAGTCGAATGCATGAAACACACATAAAGCACGCAACAAATATCACAGCTTTCTACAGCATGATAGAAAGATTTGCTGTTATTCAATTTTAAAAATTAAACTGATCACCTCTTCTTTATAGTTGTCTAAAAATATCTTTATTACTTATATATGTAGAACAGAAATCCATCAAAATGTTTGCATAATTAAACACTCCAGAAGTCTTTAACTATTCTCGTAAAATAATATTAATGCTTGGATAAATAGATAAAACAGCCGCGAGAAGAGTAACAACTCCTGCGATGCTTTATTGAAGAAATTCAAGGAGAAATTATTAAGAATATTTCTTCATTTAGTATGCGGTATAAATGAAACGTGGAATTCGCTGTATAGATTGGACACAGATATTGAAACAACCATGGAGCTTTTCTCTACGTGAAGCCATTCCTTCTTGGTCATCCAACCGCTTTCATGTCGATTGGGTATTACATCAAGATTCTAGGGTTGAATTTCTGGTCTTGCAGACAGAATTTGTTGCAGTGGTAACTTAGATGGATAGTCCTATTGCAACCAATTTCTCATCGGATCATTTTCCGATCATTGCATTATTTCAGTTGGAATCTGTTCCTTGAAAACTCTACTAATTTTAATTATTTCGGTTTTATCTTACTGACTGTTGAAATGTGGTATACTCAGTATGAAGATTACTGACGTGTTCTTGTTTTGACTATGTTAATGTGAGATCATTTTAGTACGGGTTAGAAAACTATAGCTTTTCTAGAACCTAGTAAACTAGTTATCCGAATTACGCTTACTGAGTTATCAGTCCACCAGCTTGATCACATCTTACTCATCGTACTATTGAATACCTTCGTTTCCGACACTTTTTGACAATTTTGTGATGTAGATGGAAATGAGTTCTTTTCTTATCTAAACGTTTTATTGAAAGAAAGAAAGATATTGAAAAAGAAAGGTGTTTTTAACTTGATTTAAATCTAATTCTCTATATAAATAATTAATTATAGTAAAATAAATCATGATATTTGGATGACTAAATTCAGAATTATCCGATGATAAATATTTTCCTTTAAATGATACAGCCATCTCTTTTTCGATTTGTTTGACAATCCATAGTCAACTCTACAACGATAACTCATCACATGATAAAGTAATTCATGTGATAGCCAGGCTTTACTAATAAAAAGCTATTTAACATATTCTAACTTTTTATTTTTTATAGTCCAACTTTATCTTCTTTTAGACACTTTTCTTGCATAAAATCGTCATAATTTCCATCATGTTCATCGATGGCATCAGTTTTTTTCTCATTAAATTTTAGATATAAAATTTTACAAATTTTTTTGAACACGGATCAGTCTGATGTTTTTTTCAAAAAATTCATGTTTAACGAATCGTACAAGAGGACTTCCTCCTCTAATTCCACTATTTAATCTAAAATTTTCCTTAAAAATAACAGTACAATCATTTTGATGCGAAGATTTCGTTAAAATAACGTTAAAATCTTTATCAGAAAAAATGAACTTAAATAATGAAAAAGGAATTTTCCAACGAATTTGATCACCATTTAAACGTTTGGATGATCCTAATATGTAATTTAATTTTCTTTCCATGGCGCAAAATTTCATGTGATTCGTCAAGATCATCAATAAAACAGAGTACCTCTATTTGTTATTCAAGATGTATTTTACGTTGTACTGATTTGTTTCTTAAAATGTTGAAAGCACGTATAATACAATAAGCCAATTCTATAACTTTAATTTTGTTTATGTAGCCTAACATTTCTAATACTTGTTTTAAAATGATTTGATAATCTTTTACAACAAATATTTTATTAATCTTATTTACATTATCCATTTTTTTATCAACATCATGTTCTTCTCAATCAAAAGAATCATCGGCGTCCTTCGGCTCGAGATATTCTAAACACATTTCTTATTTTTTTAATTGAAAACATAACCTTTATTCAAGTGTTACTAATAAAATATGTTTTCCATTTTAAAAATCATTAAGCATTTCTCTAATTTTTTTAAGATTTTCACGTGAAAATAAAATGCCTGTTGAAATGGGCATAACATAAATTTCTTTTTTACAATAAATCACTAGCAGGGGTGAGAGTAAAAAAATCGAAATACCTGCCAGGTTTTTCAGGTGAGCGCCTAAAATTATTCAGGTTTTTTCAAAAAAATTCAGGAGGCCAGAAAACAGTTTCATTCGATACATCGAGCAATTCTTTTGTGACAATGTTCATGATACTCTACTTTTTTGTACCTTAGGGATATCTTAAGGGAGGATTCGTAAGGGATACCAAGCACCACGCAAAGTACCCGTAACATAGTCAAAAATTCAAACGATTTTTTATGATCTCATTAGATAAAGCGTTCAAAATTCCCCCTTAAAACCGAAGTTTTTAAATCTTAGAGCCTACAAACGAGTTACCGATTTTATACAAAAAGCCCCGAAAAAAAAATCGA
>CAJNOQ010002859.1:0-22345 GCA_905250885.1 Didymodactylos carnosus | reverse complement strand
CTGAAGAACAAAAACGCGAAAATAGGCTGAAGAACATATATTCTGTTCTTCAGTTTTCAAAGAACACATTCGTGTTCTTCACCATGTTCTCCAAAGAACGGAAGAACACAGATTTCTAACAGTGTACTGCAATCGTAAAAAGAAATGCGATTTGTGTATTCAAAACCTTATTGTCACTTGGGCTCCTGTCCATAGCAGTTTCGGGAAGAATGCCATCATTAGCGATCTTAACAAAAATGCGCGTTTTCTACTATGAAAGGTGCGGTGCATCATAACCATAAAATAACTTGTCGACAAATAGCAAATGTTAAATGTCCAGTCCTTTCATGTTTATACTTACCTGTTAATAGGTTATTTTCGTTGGGTCATGCCAATGAGTATACTGCATACATCTCAACTCATAATGGGTTTATTTCTTACTAATCTGATTGGTCTACTAAGATTTTCAGAAAATATAACACCAATCAGATGAGCGTAAAACAATGTCAATACATCAAGAAAATCTACAATAATAATGAATAGCTGCCACCAATGTTCCTCATGTAGAAGCTAGCGACTCATTCTTATTATAGCTACTATTAATCATAAATTCAAATCAGTATACGATGAGCTATAGGTGTGAACGTGGCTTTAATATACCATTGGCAGTATACTAGACCTGCGATGGCGTAAAGCGCCGTTTAGTTTTGTTTAACACATATAAGTAGTAATGAAGGTGTTCAGTATGTCAAGGTAAAGCTTGCATTCAAAGTTCTTGCATAAAGCACCAATGTCAAGGTAAATCACATCGACACTGGCGTTGAATAAAAGAAGCTTTTATGAAAGCTTACTCGTTCAGTCACTGGCGGATCCAGCCCGACTGTTTTTTCCCAGCAGAACTCTCTTATAATAATTTGTTTCTATGATGACCGCACGTATCTCGCACTTTTATCGTATACCGCACGTACCAAAGAATAATTCTGGATCCGTCACTATGTTCAGTATTATTTTCGAAAATATGGCACATTTTTTCAATTCGCTGAGTAAATTGGTCAATAGTAACATAGGAAATCGTTTTATTGTCCATTTTGTAAAACGTGGAACTATCTGCATTCCATGTCTAACAAAATACAACAGTTTTCTTTTCCTAATTTAAAGTCAAGAGAATATTGTTTGTTTAGTTTCTATCTTTGGTATTCTCGAAGCCATGAATCATCACGAAGTGCTTTGGAGGAAAGAAAAGCATAGTGTACGAGTCATGCACTTAAAATAGAAACAAAAGTTCTTTGTTTGAAGAGAGTCAATAAATTCGATGTCTGACGAGCATAGACTAGGATGTTGGGAATTTTCAGAGTTTTTTCTTGTCGACCTCAATTTCAAGATTCTGAAGATTTTCCAACATTCCTTTATAGGAGGTTAGCTTTTTCGTGTTGCAGCAGGTGGTTGTAGAAATAAGTAAGTCGTCTTTAGAACGTTCGTACGATAGCGGACACTCGTGTTGGTGGTACATATTAATTGATGTCTTCAATTTTAGTCGGGGAGTCGGATATAACATGACATAACCTTATGCAAAAAGCAAAGGTTTTACAGTACTACATTGTAGCTTATCTTAACTTTTTAATGCTTACAAAAAATTAAATTTTCAAATATTTCTGAAAACTGGAGGAGGTCACCACTTCCCCGTTCGGGACGACCCTGGGTGATAATAATAGTTACCTTTTATTACTCCTTATTTGTAGATTAACTATACAAGCTGAGTCGAAGAGCTAAACTGTTAGTCAGCCGTAGAACAGAACTTAGCGTAAAACAGTATCTAAGTATTTATTTCGCTATTATCCTTCTATTTCACAATTTCGACCTCGTGCATCTATCTATTCAGAACTGCTTACATTTCTCATTTTATGCACATCGCCTAGTGTGGTCTCCATGTTTGTTTTTGAGACGGTGATGAATAGTATATTTTTACATTGATTACAGTCTTACATGCTAATGTCTGTAGCTTGACATCACTTAATAGTTTTTTATTATTATTTTAATGTTCTAGTTGATAAAAATGTCTTCTATGGACTCACAGGAAGTTCCATTAGAAGAAGAATCACAATCAAAAAATACTCAAGAATTAAAGTAAAAAATTACTCTCAATTGAGAATGCCTCTTATTCATTTTATTTGTTTATTTTTAGTTCATCTTCCACAACTGTCAAGTCTCCTCTATTAACGTTGGATCAAATTTTAACTGAAACCGATTTACTGACATATGTTAGTAAAATAAAAAAATCCACGTCATTACCCTATGAGCGACAACCTCAAATAATTGCATCGAAAATTATTCTTGCACTACAATATTATTCGAAAAAAAAAACAACAAAACAGAAAAAAGTATAGACTAGATGACTTTCGTGTTCTGTCTATATGACTCTACTCTTCTTGTTTTCTAGTTTGATGCATTATGTTTTTATAAAACCTATTTACAGAAAACGATTGCAATGATACAGGCAGAAAGATATTACGATCAATCAAAAATATTGAATGAGTACGTATATTTTTGAACAGATATAAGAATTATTTTATTTTACTTTATACAGATATAAGAATTTATTTTACTTTTTATATATACTTACTACTCTTTTAACTGACAAATCTTTTATTTCATGCTCTAATTTTAGATTAGAAATTCAAATATATTTACATCTAACATTGATATCAAAAACAAAACGTTTATCAACGAGTGATTGGATTAAAGAGGTAAGTTTAAAGAACAGCATTGTGTCAAAGTAGCATTGCAATACGAACGAATGTACTACTATTTTTTTGCTTATTAAAGGTTTCAAATTTACTTCGTTGGGGCGAAGAAAAAAGTTTATTATCAATTGATGATTATATGAAACGAAAATTAATACCGTAGTAAGATGCTATAATATTGAAGAATTTGAGATATTGTTTTATTTTTTTCATCATAGTAGTAACATACATTAGTTTTGTCAATTGAAGATATGGCTAGTATTTGTTTAATAATGTTTTTTTTTTAGTTTTAATACTAAAGTTCCATTGATCATCTCTGAATTATCTGATGAAGTTGGTTATAACGGTGTAAACGTATTTAATAATATCAATAATTCTTCAATATCCTCTACAACTTCATCAAATAACGATGACATCGATTCAGAATCTTCTTCTATGACTAAAACGATGACAACCAAATTTCGTCGTGAAATATCATTTTTATCTACAACAAGTGCAACTCAAGAAAATACAACATCCGATTCTCAACTTGATAGTATTAGTCGTACGAGTCAAAGTCAACATTTTAGTCAACGAAATTTATCCACATCATCATCTTATAATTACATATCGAAAAAACAAAAAGTAATGGTTAATTTAAATAATCGGACAACGAAAAAACAACAACCATTGACAACGACATTACTGAACAGAACTGTTAGTTTCAAATTAAATCAGAATGAGACACAAAGGTAAATATACTCATGGCTATAGTAGATAGTGTGAGTGGACAAAAAAAAACATTTATATTATTTTGTGTTAGTGCCAATGATGAAAATAAACCAACGAAAAAACAAGTGAATTGGTGTCACAATACTTTAGTAAATACTCCAAAGAAAAAATCTCGTTGCTCATCAACACGTTTTCCGAAACAACAACCACTATTAACTCCGACAACTCAAATCGATGAAGATAATGAGACACAAACATCGACGACAAAATATGTTATCTGTGAAACCCCATCGAAAGATTTAGATGATAAGGAAGTTGATTCAGTTTCCACGACAAAAACAATAACACCAAAACGGATACAACATTTAATAAAACGGTTAACATCCAAAACAAATTGTAAGTATACTTTATCTCAAAGACATGTGAGATTTATTTGATTCCATTTATACAAAATTCGATGAAGTTGAAAGTTTTTGTAGTTTTTCTTACGCCTTTTTTCTTATCAAAAACTGTTTTTTCAATATCACTATCAAATGAGATCAGATTTTACAGTTTACACGCCATTGATTATTCATTGTTTATGTGTTTTAGTGCAAAATACCAGTACTGGTGTTACTCTAAACAATGATTCACAAGCTGTTTCATTTGATAGTAGTCAACAACAACAACGTTCATCTTTAACTGGGGGTTTATCTCGAGTAGCTTTACATACAACGAGATGTAAATATGTTTTAAGAAGATATGTTAGAGAAACACTATCACAACAGACAGACGTATTGGACAAGAAAGTATCGACAGAACAAGAAAGTATGTGCATTTAATAACTTTGTTGAAAAATAAATATTTTGATTTATTTTCTGTTTTTTTTGTTTATCTAGTTAGTAGATGTCGTCTTTTGATTGACTCGCCTTCGATCATGTCCATTTCTCAATCCAATAAAATCCCAGTTATTGTTCAACAAACTCATGCTCAATCATCACCCGAAAAATTACGTCTTGTTTCAAAACGTTTATTTCAATCACCCGTACGAACATCACCATTAAGACGAAGTTGTCTCAAACGAAATTGTTCACAAACAAGTTTGAATGAAGATTCAACAACGAAACTAGCTGATAAATCAACTATTGTAAAACGAAAACGCTTATTTAGTCCATTGAAATCACCTGCTCATTGAATATTTGCACTTTTTCTTTCTTTCTTTTTTTTTTGTACAGACTTATGCACTGCCGTAGTGGAACTTTTATTTTGAGTGGTTTTCCTTTCTCCTTTCATATATCTCTAGCAATAGATATCTTATGTACCCATTGTTATTTCACTTTTTATTTGGTCAAATATATGTATTTAAGTAAAAGATTTTGTGTTGATTTATCATGTTCTATGCACATCAATATCAACTGCTTTATACGTGTTTTTTTACTGATATTTTTTTCTTTTATGATACAGAGCATCAAAAACAGATAAGGCATTCATATTTTTATTGTTGAACTAGTTCACTCGTAAAGTAGTCTGTTTGTTGTGTACAACTGTTTGAAAAGAAATTTTCACATGAGTGTTTGATTGGTGATCCAGACTTTTCCTAATTGAAGTAACCAACTACATGTGAGTATTTTGTTAATATTACAGTTTATTAGACTTTACCAACAGTTTGAATGAAATTTCCGCTTGACTTCTGGTTTTAAGAGAACAATGAATTCCAAAAGTTCTTTTGAAAATCTACCTTCGAAATAAATTTTCTACATTGATTTGTAGGTATATCGAGATCGAATGTTTTCTGTACACATTTCCTACATTTCATTAATTCTTAGGGAAAAATACACATATGTACACACATATTTATTCCAAACAGAGATGAAAAGGAAAAAAAGGTCATGGATTATTTTCACAAGAACAGAGATAGAAAATGATTATTATTTTATTATCACCGGTATTAGAAAAACAAACAAATATGTATATAGAAATGAGTGAAGCAATAAAAATAAAAAGGTCGACCGAAAGGAATATAGAATTCTAATTTAATACCGAAAAAGAGCAATACAGTATTATGGACTGAGGCACCGCGCAAAGTTCTATTGAAATGTCTCACATTTCGATAAAATATTTACAAGTATACAGCAGTGAAAAAGACCATGAACAAACTGTTCATATCCGACTCGATATATCAGTCCGATGTTCGGATAGTATCTTCTAGAAAATGTTATGAGGAAAATGACTAGCGAAGTACAGAGAAAGGATGGAGAAAAAAAAGTGAGGGTGAAGTATGTGATAAAACATTTTTGTTTTTACTGAGAAAAATAAGAAAATTTTTCAAATACAAAACGAACGCTCTCTCTGTGGATACATCATATGCGTATACCTCGACTTTCATTAGCATCAGAGATTTTAACTTACTGTTGTATCCTTGCTCATCTGAGCTATCAGATGTTGATCTATCCTAGTCGTTGATTCTGATGTCAATGATCGTTGTAATGGCAATTCAATTTTAATAAAGTTTTCTTGTAGAAAGAGCACTCTCAGTTGTTCATAGTCGTAAAGATAACCTTTGGGTAGTCGACATAGACGCGATGTTGAACGAACAATGATTTTTCCGTCATCTCTTTCTTGTTGTTCGATTAAAATTTTTAATGAATTATGTTCCGTTTGTACGCGAATATGATCGAGAGGTGTTTCAAATGGTAGTTTGAAGTAGTAAATTAGTTGTAGTGTTCTATCTTTATCATAAGTGAAGCAATGGTATCCATCTGTTAACGTTTCATCTTGTTGTTGATGTTCTCCATTATTAAAATTATCTTGATCATTTATCTCATGTTGATTGTTATTATTATTTATGTTTCGATTTGTGTATTGTTGTTGTAGCGTAGAAGATTGTTGAGATGAACTTTGAGTAGCAATGTTATTAAAGCGATTAATTATATCACTAACACGTTTAACACTTTGTGTATGATCGTTATCATCTGTTGATGTTGACGTATTAGTTGTAAGTGGTGTGTTCAGCGCAGGTAGTCCGACGTGAATAATTGTTCGATTATTCCCGATCGACTCAATACGATTCACCAAAAATG
Organism: Didymodactylos carnosus; assembly: GCA_905250885.1. Classification (NCBI taxonomy): domain Eukaryota; kingdom Metazoa; phylum Rotifera; class Eurotatoria; order Philodinida; family Philodinidae; genus Didymodactylos; species Didymodactylos carnosus. The sequence goes on along the minus strand of CAJNOQ010002859.1, from coordinate 15,855 downwards.
AACTATTGTTTATATATTGATCATGCTCGACATTTGACGTCATAGTGAAAGGTTTTTCCTGTTTTTTATTCTCAGTAGACGATGAAGATGAAAAATAATGATAATTATTATTAATTTGTGTGGGAAATTTATTGCTATTTGTTTTAGATATGAGTAACGGTAAGAGAGGAGGAGGTGGTGGTGATGCTGGCGGTTGTCGAGTGTTCTTGACTATTGTCATTTTTTTCTCCAAGTCTAAGAAATAAACAAAAATAGATTCAAAACTCACTCTTAAAAAGCGTTTTCAAGAAGCCGTGTGCTTGAAGGTGTGTGCAATTGATTATACAGGTTAAAGACATTTGTTTATTATCATGCAAGATAGAGGAAACTCATAAAATAAAAGCAAAAACCATTTCTGATTCAATCCAAATATCTCTTGAATTATGTGAACATGAAAGCCGGCTAAAATAATATCCCGCATTATACAAATTCGTTCCCCATTTCCGAGAGAGTAACTGATAAATAAACACAACGTTCTCCTTTTGAGCTTTCTATCGAACAATGTTTTGTCAAAGTGGGTTTGTCTTTAATGAACATTTTAGTTCAACTAATTTTCTGAGCATACAATATAAAATGAAATCCTTCACCTATTCAAAACACTAGAAAGCGAACATATAGACAAGAGCTTTTTAAAAAAATGTCTTCATTCACGCTAATAAAGTCGCAAAAGAAACAGTCATATTGGTAATGATATGTAGTGTCATGCAAATAGATAGTTTAGCACAAAAAGCTTATATTAAACCCTAATTTACTTATTATCTATTAATAGAACACTGAACTGATCCAATTCATCACTGCTTGAAGCTGATTTCTTACTGAAAACAACACAATAAGTTGACAAACACACACACACAAGTTTTGTTAAAAATCTAAGTTCAAAAATTTTGCTAAGATGTGTTAGTATATTCCATTATCACTCAACAAACAAGAAATAAGACTTGTTAGTCAACATTTTGCTACGTATGAGCGTATACAATGGTGCTGTAATCAATCACAGTCGAAATACCTATTACTCGCTTTTGTCAGCACAAAAAAAAGAAAAGACATTTAGATGAATTATTTTTTTAGCATACCTTACATTTCCCAAATTTCTTGTAATATACGCTGATTTATTTTATCACTTTTCTAATATACTTACCTACTTCACTTCTTGTTACATTATTTGTTTCATTCTGATTATTTAATAATACTGGATTAGAGGAACTTCGGAGTAAATCAGATGATAATGACACTGAGGACTGTTTTGTCTGACTTTGTTTTTCCAAAATTCTCTGTTTTTTAATTGCTTCCCATGCCCATGGTTGATATTTTCCTTCGACAATCAATATTCCATCTTCAGTCAAATACGAGACAATTGTTTCATCATCCACTACTTCGGGTATGAATATTTCAGTTTTAAATTCATGTTTACGATAATTACCCCGTTTATCCGTCGGCTCGATCGTATGACAATGTACCATAATTTTTGGTCCTTCTAATTGTACACTTATGTCATTTGTATCATAAGATTTTCCAATATGAAGACGTTGTTCGTACAAATTTAAATCGATTGCGCTGTCTTCAGAATCATTGTCTGTCAAATGAGATTTATGATTATTTTCAGTATCCGAAACATCGTCACAAATCGTATTTGTACCATTCACTAGAACATTGTTGACGTTCAATGGACGATCCTCACTATTCAGATTCTGAGAAGACTGAATGGGAGATCTAGTGGTGGTCTAAAAAAAGAGATAAATATTTAATTCATATTCAATAGTCTAATATAAAAAAGAGGAAAAAGTATATTTAAGCTCTAATTATGGATATTGACGTCCATAAGAATCCGTGTAAGTCACTAAAAGTCTATTGTTCTCTGATATACTTTAAAAGTTCATCCAAGTCATGTAAGCACACTAAAATCCATAAAAACTTAAGAGTTTAGAGACTATCTTTTCCGTTTTGATTAAAGAGCACATATGCCATGAAACTATTATTTTGAGATGAAATATATGACACAATACCTGGTTTTGATTGCTGAAACGATTTGAAACTATTGAGTCTAGAGTGGTTGTTGTTGGTCCATCATTCGTAGAAGATTGACGGATATTTTCTAAATTTGTTCGATCGTTTAATGAGTTATAAGCTTGTATCTTTGTTTTCGTTGGTGAAACTTGTCTGTCTTCATCGAGTGATTCGCAGGAACTACTTAGTGATGGTGCTCGTCGTCTTTGTATAACTGGACGAACAACGATTTTTCGTGATGATTCACGTTTTATGGGAGGTTGACGACGTAATTTACATGATGAACGATTGTCACCACCATGCATTTCGTAGATGTGGGAAGGTGAATCATAGATGAATGTAGAAAAATGAGAGTAAGGATGATGATTCGACATTGCATTCGATGTTGACGATGGTATGATACCCTAAAACAGAGAAAAAAGATAGACAAACATTTTATAAGTTATCTAAATATCTTTAATTTGAATTTTTAGAGAGATCTTGTACGTTATTCCCTCGACAATAGATAAATAAAGAAGAAAGAACAGTTAAGGCAATGTGACCTTTTTATTTCAGTTGGCTAAACATAGATGATTAGAGATTCTTGAAAGAATAAATTTTGCTAACATTATTAAAATAACTTCAGAAGTATCGTAACATTAGATGCTTTAAAAAGAATTTTATCCACTATCCAAAGCAGTAAATATTAAAGTCAAGTTAAAAGCTACGCAAGTTCAGAGAGCTCAAATATTTTTGGATAGCAGCTTGTACAGGTTTTGATTCGTATTCAAAACCATGTAGGTATTAGCGACATTTGGGAAGCTATCCAAAAAGACACTTTCTGTTACTGAAATACTTTTTGAAAAATCTTTGTCAAATATCTTTTCAACCGGTTGAAATCGAAACGTTATAATACAAACAGTACAAAATTTGCATTTTCGATGTATACATCGCTTCATTAATATTTATATATTAAATTGAATACTTTTTGTGATGTTAATTATTAAAAATTTTGAATATAAAATCAAATATACTAAACTTTTTTCTTTGTATTCAAAAAATTTCTCTTCGTATGTGTTGAAGCAACCTAATAGCCCTTCTTTTCTTTCAACTATTATGATTAAAATAGTCAAAGTAAAAATGGAAATGAAACGGAACACAAATGTAGAGGAAGAGTGAGAGGAGAGAACATCCGCACTTCAACGTTCTTTTTTTTATCACATCTCATTCTAAAAACGGAATAACTTGCACATAAGTCAATGTCGCAAATATTGAACATGATGTTGCCAAACACAATCCGAAGTAGATTACAAGGGCTCTTATATAATTCAGAGAAGTACCAATTTTTTATCTTTATACAAAGAGAAAAACTGATTTGATAAGACTAACCCAAAATAAATAATCTTTGATGATTGATGCCTGGCATTTCTGAGCACGTATATGTTAGAATGGAAATTAAAATAGTAAAAGAAAGAAAAGAAATAGTTATTGATTTAAGTAATAGAAAAGTACACACGGTTAGTTATAAGTCATAATGTAAAGATTTTATAGGAAACTCGATGTACACATACTCAGATTAAATGGCAAAATCTCGTGATAAATATGTAATAAAGCAATGCAAAGTGGTGCCTATTCAATTAGTATCGAATGATACAGTGTTATATAAAGTGTATACATTGACAGATGTGCTGTCCGTTACTTTTAGTATCCATGATTTATTAGGTTTGTCCAAGTACAATTTCGACGATCTGCGTGCTATTGATCACAAATGTTTATCAGTTATTACATTCATCCAAGCTTGTAAAGAATACGCTAGTACAAGAGCAAATACAATTGTGAAACTGTGCAATTGTAAACGGAATTGTGTGACAAAAAGTTGTGCTAAAGGCGAGAAATGTTGTACAAAATGTCATGCCAAGAAAAAAATGTATGTGTTCAAATGTCTAATGTTGTTAAAAAAAATATTTATGTAATTATTTTGCTAAGTAATAATTTTCTCAATAGAAAAGGGCCTTCTTTTTACTGTCAGCATGATGGCTGTGAGATAGTCAAATATCTGTTCCGACAACTTTCCAGCTTAGATACAAGGCTACATGCTCTCATTTTAGCTTATTATTCTTATTATATTTTCGTACGTTTACTTTTATATCTGTCATGTTTTTAGTCCCTTAAGTCTTTTACTCCCTTTACTTTTCTACGAAATTAATGACCTTTTAGAATAGAAATACATTTCGGACTCACTCTCACCCAGCTCTCTCCCTCCCCATTCACGAGCACATACATAACTTTCCGCATATGTCTGTGTCGAAAAAAATGCGTACATTTGTACTCTGGCATATATATAGTCAAATGGTTATTGATTACGACTTGTACCTTAAAGTGACTAATGGGAGTAAAAGACTAAAAGGACCAAAGTGAATAAACAACTGAAAGACATAGTCAATTATCAATATAATTTTTTCATAGCTAAAAACATCTCGGGGCAAACTTTGTACCTTCTCCGATTTCTGATCAGCATCATATGAGTCAAAATTTTTATATCCGCTATAGTGAAGATTGATATATGGATGTTAGTCATTATTGTCTAGTAGAATTTAAAATCCCACTATAGTGCAGATGAAAATTTTATTCTCCACTAGTTGAACTTAAAATTTCAATTAGATTCTTGTAAGTGTAAATTGAAATTAGAGTAATCAAAAGATTTTTTTGGATAATACATAAAACTTTTTTGGACGAAAACGTATTTAGAGTACTGAAGAATCAAAATTGCTAGTGGTAGATTCTTTTGACTTTACTTGTTGACTCAAGCTGATATCAATTGATATTTGTTTGACAAAATTTCAAGAAAAAAACTTTTTCAATTAAAAAAAATTGAAGAGAAAACACTTGTGTAAATTGCTCTTTAGAGGAAATTCTCTTTCTTGAAAGTAATCGACATCTATTCAACTCTTGAAAAAATAGACATCCAAAAATATTATATTGTATGTAATTTATATTATAAACTGACTTACTTCTTTGATAATCATTGTATTTGCCAAAGGTGTTGAGGATAATCTCCCATTAGAACTCATATTCGCCCATTGAGAACGATTTGAATAAATATTTCGTGGATCCGAATTTGTAGTATTTGATTGTCCAAAATTAGTTGAAGACACAGCAGTCGATGGCATACGAGAAGTTCGTGCCGATAGGATTCGTGGCGTTGCATCAATAGCACTGGTTGTTATTAGATTCTGATGTTGTGCACTACCAATTGTCCTTGTACCGTATAGTGTTCGAGATGGATCGACATTTGTAGTGTACTGTGATGGTAATATATTATCTCGATGACGATAATCGACTAGTTGATCGATAGAATGAGAACGTTGATAATGTTGTGGTTCTTCACGTGATTGTTGAGTACGATACGATGAATTGACTTGAAGAGATGGAGGCTTTGTATGATAATCGGGTCGATCTTTCCAAAACGGTTTAGCGGTTGTATAATTCTCATGCGACGATTTTGTGGTTGTCATTTCATGATGTCCACCTCTAAATCCTTGTCCATGTATTTCCAGTGATGGTAGTTGTTCATAGCGTAGAGGAGGAGGTCGCTGTTGTTGAATATTTGTTTTTGTACCAGATAATCGTGCTGTCGTCGAACTAGGGCGATCGTTTGAGAGTATGGCATCTGATGATCGCGCTGTATGACGACTTAAATTTGAAATTAATGTATTTTGCCTTACTTGAGCTTGTTGTTGAAGTTGTTGTAAATGTTGTTGTTGTTCAATACGACGATATTGACGATCAAGTGCAAATAATTCCTCAATCGACAAACCCAAAGGATGTTGAGTAGACGAAGAATTCGAAGACATCATCATCATTGTTATTAAATTAATAATATTTGTACAATTACACTATACGTGTATATTAAATATAAAAATCTAAATATTTTTCTTTAAGAAAAAGAAAAATCTATAAAAGATCATCATTATCATCAATGTAGTATATATAGAACAAAAGTTAGACAAAAATAATATATGATGAGAATGAAACAAAAAACGAGAAAAAGAAACTCGTTTTCTATTACAAGTTCTGTATATATGACGAAGTATTAAATCAAATGGGTAATATAACGCGATGCTTAAATGCACATGTGTTTCATCTATAAAATAAGAAAAAAAACGAATTTCGTTAGAATATCGTCATCATCAATTTAAAAATATATCTGTGTAATTATAATGATTATCAAATATAGTAATCGATTAATTCAATATTCATAAAAAAAATTTGATTATAATTAAAGGTTTAAATAGTTATTAATTTGTTACTTTGTTGAGATAGAGATCAAAACTATTTAAGAAAACTAAATTTTTTTTTTTATTCAGCTTTACTCATACCAGTGTATAGTTGAAGTTTAACGTGTTGTCGAATAGTTTCTACTATTTTCTATCTGTTAATCGAATAATCTTTTAGATTAAAATTTAACTTATTCATGCTGATAAGAATATTTTTTTTCTTCTCCAAAATCTTATCCTTTTCAATAAATTGATTTGTATGTCCATTTGGCAAGAATGAAATATCATGATTCTTCTTCCAAAGACAGTGTTAATGGAAAAAGAATAAAAAAAAAAAAATTTCTTTACGTGCCTGGTTTACATAAACCTGATATTGCGACAAATATCAAACAAAAAATAAAATACCAGAAGAAATTTGACTTCTTTCTAACTGATTGAACTTTTTCCTTTGTATTACGTTTACGTGACATTCTTCCAATTGTATAACGAAAAAAAAGAAATGTTTTGTCCATTAAAATGATGAAACTTATTCATCAAACTACCTGTGCATTGAAGTATCATCAAAATTCAATAGAATTTTTTTTTTTTTAAACAAATACACAACAAAACACTTGCAGAGAAGAAGAAAAAATGAGCAAAATAATAATAATAACGTCGTCATAGATTTTCTCGTCTCTCTGATCGAAATGTTTACAAAAGCTTAATTTTACAAATATTTTTGTTTTATCAAAGAAGAAGAAGAAACATCATATGACGATCTAACAATCAACCTGTATACCGTGCTATACACAACTTTTTCTCTCTTTTTTTTGTATTTCGCATAAAAAGGGAGATGATGATGTTTCCAAACATGCACAAACGAAAAGAAACTCATTTAAATGTACTAGAGAAAATGAGTTGTCAAACCATAAAAAAGTTGAAGAAAGAAAAACATTTTCGAAAAAGAGAAGAAATTTTCGTTTTTCTTTTTGTGACATGTTCATTCCTTATGGCATATCCACGCTTATACACACACACACACACACATACATCTGGTATTAATACATAGAAATATGATTTCGTAATTAAATGAGAAGATATTTTTCTTAGCAGACATTATAAGTAACACACGTCTAAAGAAGACAACTAGTTTAGCTACGGATTAAGACTAGAGTAGAAAAAAAAGCTATCTTTCACAAATCGAGATTATAAAAATAACACTATTACTTTGTTCTAGTAAATTTAGTGTTTATCTAAATTTTTTATCAAAACAAAAGATATCGTTTGTCTTTGTTTAATTGGTATATAAACTAAAAACTTATTTTTTCTTTTTCTTCTTTATCTATATAATGCGTTTGATAAAACAAACAAACCGAGATAGTAGATGATCACATAAGACGGAGAACTGAATAACTTCGCTTAAAGGATCAAAGTTTAAAAAACTATTATTTGATTAATTGGCTTATTTCTAGTAGTGCCATTTCTTTAAGGATGAGAGTCCTTTGTCTTTGATTCTTCTCTTGAGAAAAACGTCTATAATTCTCATAGTCTATATATTCAAATCAATACGTATACATGAGTTTTTGAAAGAGAGAGATTTTCTTTTCGTGATTTTGAACTCAGATTACGAGTGTTCTACAAAAATGTTCAGAAGGACAAACAGAAGTTGAACTTAAGTCAAAAATATTTGAATCAAGATTTTATGTCAAAGTTGAACAGTTAAGTTCTATTTTTACTATAATTACTGTTACATAGTATGTATTTTTTTGTTACTTTTTAATTTAAATTCAGCACTTTTTGTCTTATTTCTATACATCAAAGTGTTGTACTAGATCGTCACTAAGACACACTTCAATTTCACTATTTATCATAGATATTTTCTGATTGAGAGCAGATACACACCTAACTAGTTTTGTAAAACTTGTTATCTTTTAGCTGTTTTTTTTTCGTGCATTTCGGTTGTTGTGTTGGTAGAAAGTATTTTTCAATTAATGGTAATCTATTCACCTTTCAAACAAACCAGAAATTTTACTACTATAAGAAATAAACTTTTGTGAAGTATGAGCTTTCAAATCAAATTTCAGTTTGTCGTATGGATAGATTTCTCAAATAACTTTCTCTGAAGGGATGCGGGTAAAGGAGAAAACATACCACGATTAATGCAAAAAGTGTCCCACTTTTTGAACGTTTTTTTTTTTTTTGGGCTATGCACATGATAATTTTTCTTCTCTCTAGTTACGATCATTTCTTATTCATGAATAAATCCCGCCTTCAATTTAAACACATATGTGTCTATATCGGCGACGATTGTCATTAAAAGTCTAAATTGTACATACCAATGTGAAAAAGAAAACGAGAACAGAAAAGTGAAAGGAGTATATGATTATTTTAAATGGGTTTTGACAACATTGACATAGTAGCAATAGAGTAGTGTGTATGTATTAGAAGTATAAACCAATCCATCTATTATCAATCTTGATTAGATCTTTATATATATGTTCGAGACACTCAATTTAGTTTCTTATTGTTTGTATTAAGTTTCTTTAGATGTAAACTTAGTTTTGATTAACTAAAAACAATATCGTCCTCGAACTATTTTTTAACACCTGTCTGTTGTAGACATGATTTTAAACGTCTTAGTTAAATTAAACAAAAATAAAAAAAAACAACAGAAGACTTACGCATCCATAATCAAATAAACTACTAAACAGTGTATCATCGTAAAACCTGTTAGTGAGAAAAAGCAGACATGAATTATTACGAAAATTATAAAACAAGTCAGATAATAATTGGAAGAATTAACGTAAATAATCGTGGGTTCAAAATTCTCCGAAAATATATTCAAATAGTAATGTACTGAGAAGAGATAACAAAAAACTCTGGAGATTTTGAACCGCAGTTAAGTTGAAAGAGGATATTGAATGTACTTAAAGGATTTCTTGAAACAGAGACACACTGCTAAACGCAGCCAGATCAACGATAAATTGACATTTAATAACCTATGCATAGACTGTTAACTGTATAACTGAAAATTGACCAACGGACTAATAACTGTGAATAAGCTGTCCAGTAATAAACACCGCCTTTTGTCTGATAGTTCATCATGAACCATGGCCATAAAGAAATATTTTACTTTATGTACTTGAAATGGGAATTCACATTGGCCATCACCTATCTGCTTACATGCGAGTTTAGAATAGTCAACTTTTTTTACCTTCAGTTGTGTAAGTCATCGAAATTTGTCGCGATGAGATAGTATTAAGTTCTAGGGCTGATACTAGTGATAGTACCATGGTCTCAAGAATCAAAATTATTAAAAGGTTTCAAATTCATTCTTTTTCAGGGTATGAATTAGAAAGAGACTGTCTTCAAAAAACGTTTCAAAAATAGGTCGTCAACGATCCATAATGGTATAATAATGTTCTCAAAATGGACATCATAAACTGTTTACTTAATCAAAATTGAATGGGTTATTAATGGATATTTAATAGACAATTAATTACACCATTTTCGCTATTCTGGGACTGTTTCAAACTAATAGTTGACGATCGATGTGAATTTCAATTTCAAATACATAATGTTCAATGTCACTTTTATGGCCATGGTTTATAGTGAAACAACGGACAAAAAGCGGTGACCAGTTAGAAATGTAGAGCAAACTTTGCTCTCTCCAGCGATAAACAAAAAATAATTTTCTCATCTCTTTCATTTCAAGCAATACTGAGTCTGTGAAACAATTTTTTGCAGTGTGTCCGAATACGTTTTACACTCATTGTATGTATTAAACGAATTTTGAAGCCTTAGTGTTGTTGTTGTATCCAATGTCGTGTAAAATTTAATTTATTTTACTTCTGAAAATAAGGGTGTTCTTTTAAAATATATAACTCGTTACAACGTGTTTGTTGTGATAGAAAATATCTCACTTTTGATTAAAATTTTCACAAAGTCTCTCTCTTCTTCCTACACAGAGTCAAGTAAATCGTTAAGTTTCTAAGAAGTAGTTCAACTACTAAACAGTAGTATTTCTCGAATAAATAGCATAGTTTAATCCTGGTGAGGAGTTATTTATAGCTTATTAGGACGAATGTGAAACTAACAAAAAATAGAAATAAAATCTTGATCAGTTTTTAGATGAGTTTATTGACATATATTTTACCTAAAAACAGATTTAAATGTGTTTTAGTGCAGCTGTTCAAAAAAAAAAAAGTCAATGGACAGTTCAGAAATAAAATAAAGTGTGAGAAATCACAATAAGAATATATTTAGTTTCTTTATTCACATCGAACATTGAAAGCAACAAAAACTTTTGGACAAGCGAAATATAGTACACCAAAGTTGATCCATAATAAGAATGATCACTACACACTGATATAATTAGCATTTCTACTAATAATATGATTGACAAATATTTTTATCAAAGATCCTTATTGACACACATAACTAACAACAAATAAAGAAAGAGACGACCATACATTTTTAACGAAAGTATAAAAATTATTCAAGTTAATTGCAAATATAAAGTAATCGACATATTATGAGAGTCGTTTACTCTCTTTTTATTTCTTATATGAAAGTTTTTATTAAATATTAGAAGAACGACAGTATATTGGTTTCATTCATGTTAGAATCAAACGAAAACGTAACTCTGTATGATTTTTGATAAAAAGAAAACTTATCAGATTGACGGATTTTGTAAAAATTTGCTGTTCTCTCACGTAGTCATTGTGATATATTTTATTGAAGTTAATGGAACTGTTCTCTTCAAGTCGTTTTTTGAGATTAAAATTCGAATATAATGCCTGTTTAGTTGCTTATAGAATCTGATATATTTATATTATACCCATCTAATATGTTTTTGAGATTGTATTTCTATACTTGTTTGACAAACATATACATCTACTGTTAATAGAAAAATGACCTTTGGTAACAATGTCTTCGATAATGAATGTATTGAACATTGTTTGAAATTTTATCGAATCAAATTATTCCCTTGAGAAATAAAAACTATCTATTTGAAAAAAACTGTATGATTAGTAGAGTCTTGTTACCATGTTACTATTTACATTACTATTACGACAGTTCAGATGCAAGCAATATTGAACCTGAAGCCGAATAAGATTTAGAAGAAAAGAATATTTTATTATTCTGCCGATTTTGTTTAACTTTTTTAATAAAAGAGATTATATGATTATGAACTAAAATTTGATAGGCGTTTGTTATTGTTACCATTTACCATCTACTATCGCGAATTAAAAAATTTTTTTTTGTTACCGCAGGACTCTGATGATTAGGCATATAATAAGCCAGTCAGCTGATCGGCGACGGCTGAGTTTCCCACGATAATCTGTATTAAATTTCGTACGCTTTCAGTGCTGTTAGACGCCTATGTGGCTTAGAAATTGATTGTTGTGATGTGAAGTTTTATATTGTTATAACGAATGAACGATAGATATGGCAATATTAAACAATGACACTTTATAAATTAATTCATAAAATCCTATAATATTCTTGTTGCAACACATGAATAATCTAAAGCTTTCTAACGACCATTAGCCGCCTTTTTGAATTTTCAAGCACACAGTCTTAATACATTCTACACCATTAAAAATTTATATTTTTTTCCCGTATGATATAGCGATCATATAAATGATAGAATTAAAGGTTAACTAGTTGAATGTGGTACTGTTTTCCAGATTGTATTGAGAGAATTACTAGATTTCTATCCAGTTCACATAGTTCCAATACGACTCTAAACTTAAAAAAATCCATCTTTGAAAATTTAAGAGTATAGTAATACTATTATTATATATCAGAGCTGCAGAATCTGTCTGTTTGCTCGTCGGGGAAAAATTTAATTGATTCGGGGAAATTTTTTGAAAAATTGGAATTTCTTTTTGCAAATATTTTTGCAGAAAATAATTCTGTTTTTGGATTATGTTAAAGAACTTTTTGAAAAACTTTTTCGAGGGAAATTTTCCAGTCTTACGGGTAGATTTTGCACCTCTGAATAATAGAGTCGATGCATGGAATAATAACAAGATAAATAAATTTGAGAGCTGATATTCGTAAAAAAATAATAATATATTTAAAAACAGTATGTCAACAAGTTCAAGTTTAAAGATAAAAGAAAATGACACTAATACAACGATATTTCATCTTTTATTCACGCACATGCATGTAAATAAATAACAATACAAATCTAAAAAATACTGCAAGAAAAACAGAAAATAACGAAAATAGTAGATGAAGAAATACTATTACTATGTTCAATTAGGTAAATCTAGGAAAACACATTTTTCCCGCAATTAATTCTGATAATACTGTTAGCCATGCTGATAAAATAAAAAATATGTAACAATAACCTATACGATAATCGCTGGGGAGTTGAAATGGAGCACCTAAAAATAAAAATGTTAGAATAAAATAACACATATTTTTCTGACATCAATATAGAATTCTATTTTTAAATATAATCTGTATTTAATTGCGTCTACCATCTTTTATTATCTTAGATTTCTTTAAATAAACTATATGTATAACAGCTGTTATAATTGTACTGATCTTCCTTTCGAAAAATGAAAAATGATGTCAAAATCATCTGGAGAAATTGTTGTACTCAAGGAAACGTCTAACAAATTTTGAACACTTACCTCCAATGAGTTCTGAATCAAATCCCATTGGATATATGACAGCTGAGCAACATAATAATACCACTAAAAACAAAAAATGAACAAATAATTCAAAATAGTACTCACAAGTATCTGGCTTGTCTAGTAATACGTACTTGCAAAAAATCCGGTTATTTTTCCATATTCTTTATATTTTTGGTGAAAATTTGATATGAACAGAAAAATAATTGTAGTTGTTATCAACAAGATGCCAATAACTGTTAAGATAAAGGATATAAGCCATTCTAAACAGATTGTCCAAGAAATATAACAGATTTGTCTTGAATCATTGTCTGACATTGAAAAACACGTTTGAATAAGACCAAAATTGGTTTCAGCTGAAAGAAGACAACAGCCAAATGATGAATAATCGAAAAATAAAACTCTTGATTAGATCAGTTTATAGCATTTCAAGATAAAGCTTTTGAAGATTTTACCATGTTTAACTGATAGAATCCAGTATGGTTTATAAATACTAATGATAGCAAATATATCAGCAATAAGAAATAATATGGTAGACACTAACGTTAAGCGTTCCATAAGCAATAAATAAATATCATTTTGAATAGACAATTAACTTTGACTTTTGCAAAATGAAAGAGAAAATAAATTCATCAATAAATAAACCGATTTGAGGAATAACCACTGTGATATTTTCCATTTTTTACAGTCCCAGGACCATAATGTGTTGATCTGAAAACGGAACCAATACAAAACTTTGATAAATATCCATAAAAAAAAACTAATGTTCTTCCATGCCAGTAGAACCTATCGTACGTTCTCAGTTAACTACCGTAATAAAGGTAGATGAGAATATGACTTGATGGAATTCGTGTTGGATTGCGAAAAGTTCACTCTCAGTCTCTCAGCAGCTATTTTGTCCTTGATTTTCTATATTCCCTTTACGTTTTCTGAAATTCATCCTATTCATCGTCTATCTGGTCGATGGAAGAGCAAGAAATAGTTAAATCAGTATCTGACCAACAATCTAAGTTAATCTTTTATGAACATCTCGTCGTTGTTTTTTTCCTGTGTATCGTTTTTCTCTTTTTGTGAGACGGACAGTTCAGATCAGTATTTCTAAAAACTTCAAACTGTACATCCAATCGTCCACTCAACTTTCAAAAACATTTTGTTTTCTCTAAATCACCCAAAAATATGTTCTGAGAAAAAAGAATATGTTTTTAGCAAATATTATATAAAAACATGATAATCCTTCTGCAAATTAGACCGTGTATTTATAAAGAATTGCCCGTTAATAATCATATCACCGATAAAAAAAATTAAAGTTTGTTTAGAGTTAAAGAAAAGTGCTTTTTCGTATTCAGCACACTTGATAACCTGGAAAATTTTCTATTTTTAGCGAGGGGTACCGTCAAAAAGTTAAGAAAAATTCTCAAACAAATTGACGTAGAAAAATCCCCATGACAAAATTATACAATTTTGAAAATTTTTCTTAACTTTTTGCCGGTACCCCGCGCTAAAAATAGAAAATTTTCCAGGTTATCAAGTGTGCTGAATACGAAAAAGCACTTTTCTTTAACTATGAATGAACTTTAATTTTTTGTCGGTGATATGACCTATCAAAAATGGCCGCCGATGACAATATTTTTTTTCTTCGTTTCTCTTTCCTTGACTAAAAATTCAGCCAATGCCAATATAATCGATTATATGCATGTGGTTAAGATGTATGCCAGGTAGAGCGCTACGCATGTTGTACGCGCACGTCACTCTCGATACGCGACGTTCGCGTGACGTGCGAATTGACACGATAGATACCCGTGATGTACGCCTACATCACGCATATGTTTCGTGCACTGTGTGAAGTGCGCGTACAACGTGCATAGGGCTCGATCTGGATCATATAAAAAATAGAACTGACTCGCACGGTTTTATTAGATCTACTTACATTATGTATATTTTCAAACTACATGTAATGTAAAAAAGCATTCGTCACGGTTTGACGGATGTATCTTTTTATTTGAAAGCTTTTGACTATTTAGAGCAAAATTCATCCTGATGGTCCACAGCAACGCTCTCGTTGGCGTCCTTCAGCGCCAATGGTTACGCGAGCTAACACCTCACGTATCATATATATAATAGCAGCAAAATTTAGTGAAATTAGACTATTTCTTCATATGAGCTGCAGAGGTGAAAACTGAATTCAGCATACTCCAGCGGGTAGAATAAGCCCAAAAACGTTTTAAAAAAATGCTGTTCTGACGCGCTTTCAATAAACACGCTCGTACTCGTGGGAGCAGGACCAATAACGAAAACTAATGATTCATTAGTTAATTTTCTTTAAACTTGGAATTCTGATTCATTAAAACGCCTGAATTGGCGCATAAGTAAAGAGATGTGTGGACAAAGTGTCTAAAGACGAATTGACGAATCGCAACTTTTAAGCGTAAAAATGATGCAACAATTCGCGTTTTACCCTTATTTTGCGAATTCGTACCGAATTGATGCGAACTGCATCGAATTCGTACGAATACTCTTAAAAACTTTTACGAATTCGTAAACAGAGAATAGATCAAACACGATGCTGATCAATTCGCAAATAATTCGTAAAATTAGTTTACGAATTCGTGTTCACTGTTTTTCGAACTAGATTGATTCGTAAGTACGAATTAGCGAATTCGTATTACGAACTGATCCGGTTGAAAATGGATCCGCGAATTGACAAACCCATTTTGCAAATTCATTGCGAATCGATGTGTACGCTTACCAGGCTACATAGGGACACGACACTTTTCTCTGAGGTTAAAAATAGACAGATTCGTATCGTTCACAATCTGTTCCTGTTGTTTTTTTTCTCGATGTTCTTGATAATTTTATCTGTAAGTATTCTTCTCTCTCTCCTCATCTTGTGTTGTGTGCTGATTTGAACTTGAATTTTCTTGTGTCTT